>JAQZBX010061197.1:0-17150 GCA_029593785.1 Cabassous unicinctus
GAGAAAAATTATGTTTGTAAACTGGTCTGTTCCTCTGGCTGTGATATACTTCGACTGTATTAAATTCAAAGGTTTTAAGTTTACTTGATAAAAGATTAGGGCTTTGATTTGACTACATTAGTAGAGCATGACTCAGGGTGAGTCCCCACCCCCTTGGTGGGCTGATATAAATGGACATTCACTCAAGAAGACACACAGAAGAAGACACAGGAAGAGAGAGAGCTCCATAGACACAGCAGAGGAGAGAACTTTGAGCCTATGGCCCCAGGAAAAGAAATGCACCATTTGCCTGATAGTTTTCAGCTAAAGAGAACAGAGCAGCTCAGCAGCTGGTAAGGCCTGGGAGGAAACAAGCCCAATGCCAGCCTGTATCTGAGAGAGAGCTGAACCCTCACAGAGATCGGCAACCATCTTTGGTGAGATGGCAACCTTGAGTTGGACTCCTTAGGGTCTTGTGACTGTTAGCCTTTGCCCCAAATAAATACCCTTTACAAAAGCCAACAGATCTCTGATACTTTGCATCAGCATTCCTTTAGCGGACTAATACAGAATTTGGTACCAGGAGAGTGGGGTATAGGCTGGTACAATTACCAAAAATGTGGGGACAGTTTTATAAATGGGTAAGGGATATTTTTGGGAGAAATTGTGAGATGCTTGATAGAAAAGGCCTAGATTGCTTTGAAGAGACTATTGGTAGGAATATGCATGCTATAGAGACTTTTGATGAGGTCTTAGAAGGAAATGATGAAACTATCATTGGAAACCGGAGAAAAAGTGATTCATGTTTTAAAGTTGCAGAGAACTTAGCAAGATTGACTCCCGATGTTTTATAAAAGGCAGAATTTGAAAATGGCAAGCCTGAACATTTTGCTGAAGAGCTTTCCAAAGTAAACTCAGAGAATGTGGCTTGACTTCTCCTTGCAGCTTATAGCAAAGTGCTAGATGAAAGAGAGAAACTGTGAAATGAATTGTTGGGCACAAAGAAACCAGAAACTGATTCTGGAATTTCCAAGCTTCTGGAAATCAAACCCCTAGATGATAGTGCCCCATTTGAGGAATTAATTAAACTTGGAACTTGTGAGCCATGATTGAAAATGCAATTATCCAGGAAAGACTTATGGAAAGTGTTACTGCCTGTGGCTTGAACCCCTGCTTCCTGCATGCTAAACCAACAAGCTTTTTGTGAGATCTGTATGAACAAAACCACTGTCAGCCTAGACTAAAAGGGACATGGAGGGGAGAGATGGAAGGGAAAATGGCTTCAAGAGGAAAACCATGGAGGCTGAGGTCTGGAATTAAGACATCTCCTTGGGCCAATAGAGGAACCCCACTCATGTGTACAGAGAAGGTGAGTTTGCCCCGGCATTTGAAGAGGGTGGATATTCCAGCCCACTCTTCAGGGAGAGTTTTGCCACCCTAAGGTACTGAGAGGGTGGAGCATATTCCCGAAGGGTTGGGGAGAGTGAGGTTGCCACCCCATTGCTCTGAGGGGTGAGCCTGTTCCCCATAGATTAGGGAAGGCCAGGTTGCCACCTCACTTTTCTTAGAAGGTGGGGCCTGTGTGTCAGAGATTAGGGAGAATGTTGCTGCCACCTCACTGTACTAAGGGGATTGAGACTGTACCCCAGAGACTGGGGAACAGTGGACATCACCCACATGTTCTTGGAGGGTGAGGTCTGGAGCTCGGTCA
The DNA here is from genome assembly GCA_029593785.1 of Cabassous unicinctus. Taxonomy (NCBI): domain Eukaryota; kingdom Metazoa; phylum Chordata; class Mammalia; order Cingulata; family Chlamyphoridae; genus Cabassous; species Cabassous unicinctus. Next base: position 1,691 of record JAQZBX010061197.1, read on the forward strand.
CCACCCAGATGCTTGATAAGGGTGGAACCAAGAAAATGGCCATTGGGCAAGCCTGTGGAAAGGGCAGGTCCCCAGGAGGCCCCAGGGAGAAGAAACCATCGTCTTAAGAATGACTCTCAGACTTTGAAATCGAATGGAGTATGCCCTGCAGGTTTTCAGAACTGTTGGGGACCATTGACTCATGTTTCCCTCCCAGTTTCTCCTTATGGTAATGCAATTGTTTATCCTATGTCTGTCTCTTTGTATATCGGAAGCAGATAAATTCTTTTGTAAGTTTCACAGGTCTACAGCCAGAGGGGTCTTTGCCCCAAAACAAACTGTGTTTTTATAAGCTGATTACGATGTGATTTTGTACTTAGCATTGCTACTGAAATAAGGTTTTTGGACTATTGTAAAGTCTTTTTTGGGATTCAGAGGGTGGAATGTGGCCATTTGATATTATTTATGAATCCCAAAAAAGGAGAAAAATTTGTAAACTGGCCTTTTCTTCTGGGTGTGATACACTTTGATTGTATTAAATTAAAAGGTTTTTAATTTACTTGATAAAAGATTAGGGCTTTGATTTGACCACAACAGTAGGACATGACTCAGGGTTGAGTCCCCACCCTCTTGGTGGGCTGATAAAAATGGACTCTTACTCAAGAAGACACACAGAAGAAGACACAGGAAAAGAGAGAGCTCCACAGACACGGCAGAGGAAAGAACTTTGATCCTACAGCCCCGGGAAGAGAGATGAGTCATTTGCCGATAGTTTGCAGCTGAAGAGAACATATCAGCTGAACAGCTGATAAAGCCCGGAAGGAAACAAGCCCTCTGCCAGCCTGTAGCTGAGAGAGGGGAAGGCTGATCCCTCACCAGAGATCGGCAACCATCTTTGGTGAGAAAGCAACCTTGAGTTGGACTCTTTAGCGCCTTGTAACTGTAAGCTTACCCTTTATAAAATACCCTTTATTAAACACTCTTTACAAAATACCCTTTATAAAAGCCAGCAGATTTCTGGTACTTTGCATCAGCAGCCCTTTGGTTGACTAATACAGTTGGCTCCACAAATCAATGAGAAAGGGATAGATTGTTCAATAGATGGTATTTAGAAAAACTGGCCCAGGGTTAAAAAAAAAAAGTTGGAATTTGATGTCACTCTATATATAAAGATGACTTCCAAATAGGTAAAAGACCCTAAAAGTAAAAGATGAAACTATCAAGTGAACAGCAGAATATGTAGGAAATATTTTTGTTACTACTAGGGTCGGGAAGGACCCACAAGAGGGTTAAAAATAAATGGCTATGACTGCATTAAAATTAATTTTTATTTTAAAATAGATTTTATTCAATGAAAGACACAATAGATAAGATTTACAACTGGGTAGCCATATGCAAGAAGAGTATTTGCAATGCTAAAAATAGACAAGGGATAATATTTAATAGCCCCATCCAAAGAACTTTCTGTGATAATGGAAATATTCTATATCTGTGCTCTCCAATATGGTAGCCATGATCTACATCCAGCTTCAACACTTAAAGTGGGGGTAGTGCAACTGAAAGACTGGATTTTTTATTTTAAATAATTAAAATTTAAATAGCTACACATGGTTAGTGGCTGCCAAATTGGATAGTACAGAGCCAGTGAATTGAAAGAAATCTAGCCCATCAACAAGAAAAATACAAGATTGTCCAATAGAAAATTAGGTAAGGAATGTCAATAGGTTGGCAGACAAGGAAGTCCAAACAGCTAACAATTATATGAAAAGATCCAAAATCACAAGTAATTAGAGAAACACAAATTAAAATCATAAGGGAGTATGGCCAAAAGTTAGAAAGTCATATAATACCAAGTGTTGGTGAAGATGGGGGAAGAGCAACCCTCATTTACTGCTGATTGGAAAGTAGACTGATGCACCCATTTGTTAAAACAATCTGGTGTTTTCATAGAAAAACTCACACACAGGTGAATGAAGGCACGTGTACAAGGATGCCCATCATGACTTTGTGGCAAGGGACATTTCGAGGCATCGTAAGTTCATCATGGTGGAAGTGGGTAATCAAAATGCAGTGGTGGTACACTATGGAATACTCTGCTGCAGTCAGAAGTAAGGAAACAGAACTAAATATAGTAACATGGATAGAGACTAAAAACCTAGTATTTGGTGAAAAAGGTAAGAAACACATTGCAGTGTGTAGCATAAACCTATTAATGTATATTTTTTACATCAACTCATACAAAAATAGTACTATATTTTTTCAAAGATGCTTACATATCCAAGGGCATATACTGCTTTTATACCATGAGGGCCCAGGAAAGGGGAGGTTGAAGGGAAGCAGGGTGCAGGAACGAAGCTGGAAAATGAGAGAGCTGCTGCAAAAGAATGCGATATTCTTAACCCTCTGTACCAGATGTCCAAAAGAGGGTGAGTGCAAAATATAGCCTGGTACCTGAACTTCCTGGATCGTCTCACCACTAGCTATGGTTTGCCTGATACTGAACATATTTTATGAGCTAAATAGAAGCATATTCTGTGTTCCATTGCCTCTTCTATGTCAGTGCTTGTTTTAAACACAAGTATGTTTATAATTTATTATATTGGGCTCTGATGGTTTCTATAAACTCCACCAGATGCTACTGCTTTTGCACAACAGACTATTATTTGTTCCGTTCCAGTATTTCCCTAAAGAGCACAATGCTTTGTGAAACCTGTATGGCAGAGAACGTCTGAATGTTGAATTAAAATTATAAGAACTGAGGAGTGAAAGGACCAAGAAGAACAGAGCCAGCGACAATCTACAGGCTGTCACAGTGGCTGTCCTGGGGTGCAGGTTTAGATACTATCCGTGTGTAGTATTTAATCCTCTGCATCAGAAGAGATTTGCATAACCATGTGGCTGGGCCTGGGAGCTCATTCCTTTGGCAATTTTGATGTTTTTCCAGATGCACTCTCTCTTTTTCTCTCTCTCCTTTTTTTAGAATTTTGCAGAAATGGATTTGTGGGGCTTTTTGTTTTTTGCTTTCTGTAGAAATTTATCTTATAAATCTTTCACAAATTGAAGTGTTCAGAGCTGACAAGGAAAGCAATTGGACACTGTTGTACTGTGCTATGTTTTCCCTAAAACATTATCACAATATCTTTGTAAGTCAGTTTATTGTCTTGTTTTCTTAATTGAGCTTAAATAAATTAATGACCTCCCAGAAAGTATGACACTTCAATTTCAAAACTGTATCCTTAAAGCAATGGAAATGAATATCTATATGGATTTCCAAACTACAAGCAGAAGAGCAGCTATTTTATTTTGTTTCTTGTAAAGCACTCCTCTTCTCCAAAATAATAATATCTCTTAAATACTGGCAGTATTGATATGCTAGCAGAAAACTTAGGCATGCAACTTTTTCTTCACTCATCACCCCTATTATTACCAATTATCCCACCTCTGAAAAAATGAGAAATTGAAATCTAACACAATCTGATTTAGGCCTTTGGAAAGTATATGCATTCATATTTCAGAGAATAGATAAGCCTCAGCAATTAATCAAAGTCATAATTTTTAATTTTAAAAAAAAGTTGTTTCTTAACTGACAAAAGTTTTTTGCCTCTCGCAATCCAGGGAAGAAAAAAAGTGTTGGAGAGAACCCTACATTTGACTGAATGCTGAAAGATTTCTAGGAAATGTTTTTACCTACTGCAGCCTCACTATCTTTAGTTTAAAAGTCAGTTCCTACAAATTGCATGGGAGAAGGACAATTGAGTCCAACTCAAGGTACCATAAGAGGTATTTTCTTACCCAAAGTCTGTTGCCATGTGTTGATGCAAGATGGCAGGAATTATCTGCAAGGGTTCAGCCTTCCTCTTTCCTCTTAAGGCTCCATGGACCCAGCTTCTTCCCATCTCAGCTGTAGGCTGGAGGGCTCATATCTTTCCTGGAGCTGGTTGCTCTGTTTTCTTCACAAGTTCAGCTGTAAACTATCAGGCGAATGGCTCATCTCTCTTCCCTGGGCTGCAGGATCCTCTTCCATGTCTATGGAGCTCCCTTCCTCTGTGTATCTTCCTCTGTGTATCTACTTGTGTTTTCTCCTTGAGTAAATGTCTGTGTACATATATATAGCCCCCAAAGGGGGCAGGGACTCAAACTGAGTCACCCTACTGACGTGGTTGAATCAAAGCCCTAATCTTAACATAATTTAATCAAAGACATCTTGCTGAATCTAATACAATCAAAGGGTATCACACCTAGAAGAACAGACCAGTTTATAAATAATCTCTTTTTGGAATTCATAAATAATCTCAAACTTCCACATACACATATTACATATAAGATATGATGTGATATATAGCTATATATCTCCTACTACATACCAGGCTCTGTTCTAGGCCCTGGAAATGCACTGCCCTTGAGCCCTTACAGCACTTGTTATCGAGAAAGGGAAATGGACAATAAATTAAGCAATTTAAATGAGATGTCATAAGCTCTATGCTAGGACAAATGAAAAACACTTTGGAGCTCCTAGTGAAGGTACCTGATTACACCAGACAAGAAGTTCCAGGAAGGCTTACTGGAAAGGGGGATATTTAAGCAGAGCCCTGAAAGGTGAGGCCAACTCAGTCCTCTGAAAACAAGAGAAAGAGGGGAATGTGTTCCAGGTACAGGGAAGTGTATCATGGAATAGCAGGAGATGAAGCCAGATGGGGAATGTTACAAACAGAAGCATAATACTATGAGATGAACATTGCAGAAACATCACTGGCTGTAGGCTATGGCAGGGACAGTTAGGAGAATTTGTTAGGAATGCAAACAAAGGCTAGACCACTGTAATGCCATGAGGGTGGAGAAAGAGGATTTAGGTGAAAGGCAGAATCCACAGGACTAGGTGGCTGATTAGCTTTTGGGGTGGAGGTGGGTGGAGGGAGAGCAGAGGACCCCAACTCTTACTTAAATTTTAGCCAGACTGGTGAGCAATTATGTGGCAGACCACTGTATTACTTATGTTACTTGATACTAGCTGCTGATACATCTCAAAAATCCAAAGACTTAAAAAAATCAGTACTTCCTTCTCTCTCACCTCACAATCCAAAGATGGGCTGGAAGGAGGCAGGCTCTGTTTCACATGGTCTTTCAGGAACTCAGGCTACAGAGGCTCTGACATCTTCAATTCCTGGCAGCCCTGGGGTCTAGGCAAGGGACGACAGAGATTGTGGAGCAAGTGCATCAGCTCTCAGTGGCCTCCCATTGGCCAGAACTGAATCACCCCATTGAACTGCAGAGGAGGCAGGGAAATAAGGATGAACTGTACGCCCATAGTAAAATGAAATGGGTTCAAGGAACTCATTGTATCATCTCTGCTACAGTCACCAACCTAAATTGACTCCATTTCCAGAAGTTGAGCTCCAGATTGGTAGGTGATCTAATGTTGAAACATTTGTTTTCACCATTTTTCTAGGCTGAAGGTAATCCAAAGGTTAAACAATGATTTGGAGATTCTGTTTTCACAGTTGTGCATTTTCACTTCTGAGAAGACCGAATCCCACAATAAAAGCCATGTAATTGCCAACGTTAAACCTCCCAAATAATTCTGCAGCCACTTTAATTTTTTCAGAAAATAAGGTATATATCTGCCTACATGTTTTCTCTTTCTGAAAAATATGTCATCTCAACTAAGGTGACTGTATCAGTTATCTATTACTATTTAACAAATTGCTCCAATACTGAGTGGCTTAAAACCACAATAATCATTTATTGTCTCTCTTGGTTTCTGAGGGGAATTCAGACAGAGCAAAGTTGGAATGGCTCGTTCCTGGGGTTTCAGCTGTAAGACACAAAGGCTCAGGAGTGGAATCTGAGGGCTTGCTCTCTCACATGCCTGGAAGTTGTTGTTGACTGTCAGCTGGGGCCCTCAGCTCCTCTTCACATGAGCCTCTCCCTGTGGTCACTTGCTCTCCATGTGGGCTAGTTTGAGTTTCCACACAGCATACTTGCTGAGTTCCAAAGGCCAGTGTCCTGAGAGAGCCAGGCAGAAGCCTGGGAAGTCACATAGTACCACTCCCACCATACTCCACTGATCAGGGCTGCCACAAGCCCCGGTGCAGATCCAAGGAAAGAGAACCTAGATCCCACCTCTTGATGGGAGGAGTGTGACCCACATTGTATAAAGAACACGTGGGATGGGATACATCTATCAGTGCAAATATTTTTGGAAAATAGAATCTGTCACAGTGATCAACTCATTTCAACTCGGAAAAGAAGTTCAAATCCCAGGAAAGATTTGTTGTTCCACAGTACTCCTTCTTAATAGTATGCCTGAATGGGTCACTTATCAAAAATAAGTAAATGAAACAAGTACCTAATCTTCAGTCCTCTCTAAGTTATCAATAAAAAGCCTTTTTCTTATCATACTTCAATGTGCCAGGAGGGTAACGCATCCCTAAGGATGATGGAAACTTCGTGTTTGGGACCCTCCCGACTTTGTCCTAGGTGCCTCTTCCTTTGGCTGCTTCTGCTTTGTATTCTTTTACTATAATGGAACTTTAATCATAAGTATAACACTTTCCTGAGTTCACTAGTAAGTCATCAGCAAATTATTGAACCTGAGGGTGAGCATAGGAACTGCAAAATTTTCAGCCTGTAGGTCAGAAGGGATGGTGGCCCTGAGGGCTCATGAACTTGTGGTTGATGTCTGAAGTAAGGACAATCTTGTGGTCACTGTTTGCTCAAACTTTGTAGTTGAACCCTAACTCCTTACACTTTCTGTCCATTTCTCGGCTCTGCTTTCTTCTATGCTGATTCACAACTAGAGAGGCTTTCTCATTGTGGTGGCAAGATGCGTCCCTGTCATCTCCAGGTTCAAGTGGGCTTTAGCGCCTGTAACCTCAGGAGATCAGCACCCCTCTCTCTTAGCATCCCTAATAATCCTGAGAAAGGGTTCTGGACCTCCTTGGGTCAGATACTGACCTTGGACCAGTCACTGTCGAGGAGGATGGGGAATTCTGATTGGCCAGCCTGAGTTACATCCCAGTGGCAGGAGAGGCAAGCTTTTAAGAGTGGCAGCTCCATTAGGTGTGGGAGGAGCCGTTCCTGAGTGGAACAGAGTGCAGGAGGAATGTAGTCAGGCTGGCAGAAACAATAGTTGTCATTAAAGCTAGCATGAGTTTTAATTCATCATCGAACTTTGATCTAGAATCCTGGTAGAGTTGAAAGGGAATGCCCAGTGAGCATCCTTCTGTGGTCTTCTGCTCCAGTTAGGATGACTAAACCATTTCCACTTTGTAAGTTTACAATGTTACATTTTTTCCACATCTATATGTTCTTTGATATTTTATCTTTGAAACAGCATGGTTTAACCTCAGTCTTTGACCTATACTGAGGTTTATCGGTCTCCTGTGGGAAACTAAGTTTAGTGTAAAATCTACTCTATATTAAAGCACAAAGGAAAAAAAGATCTGCCTTAACAAATCCTGTTGGAAAAAGATTTATAAGTCTCTGCTTAGATGTTTTATTACTACATATCATAAATTTTATTTGTGCTTCCATTAATAGTGCCAGTCACAAGCCATAAAATTGACTCAGTGTATCCACAGGCTTTTAGAAAACTCTTTCAGAATCATTAGTTTTTCTGTATGTCATATAAAACATTTTTATTAAAAAGTGGCAACTCACTTGGTTTTGGTTTAGCACTGGCATTTTTTTTTAAGAGTAGAATCCTAGCAGCTCAGAACAGCAGGGGCTCTCAGGAGTAATTTCATGGTGCTCTCTAATTCTCTGAGAGTGGAGGGTAGATGCTCAGTTCATATTAGTGGAAAGAACGAATCTCCTCAGTAACATCATACTTTGCTTGAATTTTTCCAGTGGTAGAGAACATCTTGCCTCCCACATTCCAGGCTTTTTCTTTTGGTTTGGTTTGGTTTGCTTTTGAAACAAATTCTCTTTATCAGAAATTTGTCCTAGATTTTTCCTTAGAGCCACACAGGATTAGCCTACACATGACAGATCCTAAACGTCTCATTTTCAGATTACCATGGTTTTCCCAGGGCTTTTCTTCTTCAGGCTTCATGTCCTCAGTTCTGGCCAACTTTCTTCATATGTCATAGTTTCCAAACCCACCTCTATCTTGACCACTTCACTTGGTTCATGTTCTAGGCGACCAGCAGTCAGCCAGTTCTCTTTGGCCTTAGTTGTTTATTTGCTTACAAATATACTGACCCCTGTTTTGCAGTCCCCATTTTTGCATCTTATTCATAATGAACTCTCAAGAGATTGTCAAATCGCTTACTGAAGTCCAAATACATTATTTCAACATCCTATATCTGACCATGATGCACTATCAAAAAAAACCAGATATGACATAAGTTTTGTTGGTGTAGTTTGCAGCATCCTTTCAAATCCTACTTAAAAAGAAATTGAGACTTATCCCTGACTTTAATCATTTGATCCTTTTCCCTTCTCCATGAACCATTAAAGAATAGTAGTGTTTCATTGATCTTATCCATAACTCCTAATAGGGTCTGTTAAGACATGTTCAAGTCCTGACCTCCAGTCCTATGGATTTGAACCCATTTGTCAATAGGATCTCTGAAGATCCTGTCAGTTAAGGTGAGGCCAAACTAAATCAGGGTGGGCCTTAATCCACCCCATATGATAGGAATTCTTCTAAACAGAGGAGTAGGAGTGAGTAGAAGACAGAAGGAGACAGGTGGCCATGTGACAGAAGCAGAGATCGAGTTATGCTGACAGACCACCACCGGAAGCTACAGGCTTTAAAAAAAAACAAAAAAAAAAACATGATCCTGCAGTCACTTTCCTTTTGGACTTCTAGCCTCCAAAACTGTGAGACAATAAATTCCTGTCGTTTAAGTCAATCAGTCCGTGGTACTTTGTTACAGCAGCCACCCCAAACTATAAAGTGTGTGTGTGTGTGTGCATGTGTGTGTGAGATAAGGAATTGGTTCACACAACTGCGGGGCCTGGCAAGTCCAAACTCCATAGGGCAGGCCACAGGCTTGAAACTCCGAAAAGGCCGTTTAGTCCATAGTCTGAATTCCACAGGGGGATGCTGGTTGCTGGAAATTCTGGCAAGACCCAATGCTGAAACTGAGGCAGAAATTCTGCTTCTGACCTCTGAAACCCTCAGTTCTAGATTTTAAAACCTCCAACTGATTGGATGAAGAGATAACCCACATTGCTGAGGACAACCTCTTTTGTTGGGTATGGACACAACCAAATGATTGTAGATGCAAATCCAATCGAGAAACACCTTCACATTTACAAGTAGGCCAGTGTTTGACCAAAAAACTGGATACCATAATCTAGCCAGGTTGACACAAGAAGTTAACCATCACAGTATCCTTGAATGAATTGTGGTAAGATAATATTTTGAGATATTACCTAAGATTTTCTTTCCTGAATTTCTTTTACTCTTTTTTTCTCATTCATTTAGTCAAGGCATTCATTGTCTCAGGGAAAAATTGTTAGAGCAGAAAAGCAAAGAAAGAGCTTTTTAAATTTCTAAAGCTTGCACTTTTGAACATTAAAACCCTAAGTCCAGAGGGATCTCAGGTCATAAAAATTAGATGGCGAAAATAATATGTTATTGGCAGTCAGAGTTTGCTTCTCCTGATCTTCTCACACCCTCTGCTTCCCTTCATCTCCATCACTAGTCTCTTGAGTTACATAAATTTGCTCAGACTGGAGAAGAGAGAGGCAAAACCATCCATACATTTGGAAATCCAAAACCAGAGAAGAGCCTAGGCCCCACTCTAAGAGACAGGCGAGCAAGGCTTGAGGGTTTCCTCATGCCCAGGAGCAGAATGAAAAGTGTCTAAATAATGTGTCTAGGGAACCCAAAATACCACAAATCCCTACTCTCCCCAGTGCAACCTGGAAAAGAGCAGAATGATTTCCTGTGAGACTGAGGGTAGCACAGAAGGTATAACAATCATGCTAAGATAGAGGCTTAAAACAGAAATTGAGTACTGGAAAGAAAATAACTTGCATTACTTGTTAAGTATAATACTTATACCAGATTCCTTCTTTAAGGTCAGTGCACAATCCTCCACTGCTGGGACTACCAGCTGCAAACAAGACACTGTTTCACCCAAGCCTATGCCCCTCCCAGGGGTTGACCTGTGTCCAATGACTGGTTGATGTAGGAATAAAATGGCTCAGTCATCTTGCCTCAATTTGGGACAACTATGAAGTCCATTCTGGTTCCAGAACTCCTAGGGAGATAGGTTGAGGCTTCAGTTGCAAGCACATTGCAGGAAAGCTTGCTTTGCCCAGTCCTGCCCCCCTTGCTTCCTTCCAGGCATATGTCCCAAGAACTCTCCCCAATAAGTTTTTTGACTCAGTTTTCATTTCAGTCTGTTTCCAGGGAATCCCATCTAAGACATTTGCAACCTGAGTTTGTAGTTTGAGAATTCATAATTCTGTTTCAAACAATTTTTCCAGGTTTGGTGATGAATTACTTTAGAGGTTCTCGGCGCAATATTATACCTTCATTCATCTTTGACTTCAGTTCTCTTGTACCAATTTTATTTCTACCTTTCTCGTCTGATAATGATTATGAAAGTGAAGAAAAGGAGGAATGGAGTGCTTTAACTTTTACTTTATGGTTTGTTGCCATGATGCCGTCTACTCAAACATTGGGCCAACATCTCCTTGGCAAATGAGCAAATGAAAAAAAAAAACCTTTTGTCTTTAGCATTTTCAAAATCTCAGCTCATTCTACGGTTTTAGCTTCTTCTTTTCAGTCTTATACATCTCAATAATTTTATATCTTAAAATGGATAATGACTTCAGGGTCCTAAGCCAGTTTATAGAAACCTCCTTTGCAAATCCTACATAAGCAGTGTAGTTTTATTTCCATATGTTAGGACCTCAGCTAAAATTGATAAGTCTCATTTAATGTCCTATTACACTGCCAGGAGCCTAAATATATGGCACCAAGTGACTGTTTAAATTAAATCATAACATATCCATTACAATGGAAAAAATATAACCTTTAAAAGTGTTGAGGGTAATCTATGGGTAAGAACATGAAAAATGTTACTGTTAAGTAAAAAAATAAGTTGTTGAAGAATATGTATAGGCAAATAAATTTTGTGTTTTATTTTTAAGAGGATATGTTGGTGTGGGTGTATATATGTATGTGAGTGTGTGTAAACAAACATATGCCTGTACATGCATAGAAAATATCAGGAATAATGCACAAAAACATTAGCAGTCCTTATATCTGGGGAGTGGAATTGTGGAGTTGATGCTTACAAAAGGGAAGAATTTATAAAATTTTTATTCAACAGTCCAGTATGATTTGAATTTTAAAATAACAACCAAGCATTATTTTTATAAATCAAAAAGAAAGAAAAATAACACCTTAGTGGGAAAATATGGTGTATTTTATTGTGTTCTGTTTTTCTATTTGCTTTGAAGGGACATTCCAAGACCACTAACCTGGAAGACAGAAAACAAGGGTTCCAGTGGTTGTGCTGTTAACCAATTTAGACACAGGAATATTGCTTTAAAAATTATCTTACTTTTAAAATATTTATGAATTACAAAGGAACACATGTGTAAATTATGTAGCATAATATAATGAACATCCACAAACCTGCTATCGAGCACAAAACCTTCAACTTTAAAAATACCCTGCCTTCATCTAATGTGCTCCTTCCTATCCCATCCATGTAACCATTGGCCTGAGTTTTGTATTTATCAGCTCCTGACTCTTAAAAAACAGAGGTTTACATATGCCTAAGCAACAAATTGCTTTGTTTTGCTTGATTTTGAGCTTGTTACTGGGGTATTGTAGAGTATGAGTCTTCTGGGAATTGCTTGTACACTCAAAATTATGTTTTCAGCAGCTATGTACAGTAGGGGAAGCATAGAGGGATTGAGAAGTGAGGAATTTTCTTGTCTGTTTTATGTTTATTATTATTATTGAAATAATGAAAATGTTCTAATGATTGAAGTGATGAATGCACAATTATATTATAGCAAATACCATTGACTGTACACTCTGGATGAATTGCATGTTTATTAATATGTATCAATAAAATTGATGTGTTAAAAAATTGTTTCTAAGAGTCATCCATATTATATGTAGCTGTAGTTCATTGGTTTCCACTGATGAAAATTAAAAGAATATATCAAAAATTTATCTCCTGTTATTGGATTTGGGGTATATTTCCAGTTGTTTTTGCTAATACAAAAAGTGCTACTATAAGCATCCTTATATATGTGCAAGTTTCTTTAGGCTAAATAACTAGAAGTGGAATTTTAAATCATAAGGTATCTCAGTGTTACTTGACAGTAAACTGTTAAACTGGTTTTAAACTTACACACGCACCATAATATATGAGAGTTCACATTGATCCACATTCTCACCCTTGGCTTTGTTAGATTTTTAATCTAGGGGCTATGAAATGGTATCTCAAAAGGATTTTAATTGCATTTCCTTGAATACTAAGGAGGTTGAGCACTTATTTTCATGAGATTTGGTCACATATTTTTTTTTATATATAAAATGTCTATTCATAGCTGCAGACCCAACAGTGCCTCTTTCTTAGTAGGCACACCATAAATGTTTAATCAATAAATGGATGTGTCCTCATATAGCAAAATAGGATTTAAGAGAATGGACTTGTTAATTTAAGATATTTAACCAGACAGAACCATGAGACTTACTTTAGCAACATTATAGTTAAATAAATTTTCATTATATAGCCAATTTAGTGTAATTGAGCTATGATTCTTTTGCACAATTGATTTTTTTAAATTAAAAAAAGTGTTTCTATAAGAAGTGTTCATACAATTATCTTAAAGATGATTTTGCATAAGGTATTATCTTTGGGGATGCAGTACTCTGCTGATTTATTTCATTTTGCTGCCAAGAGAAGAATTATAAATTTTGTTCTAGTGGCTGAACAGCTCAAGCAGTGTTGCTGTGTTCGGAGTAATGAGCATTTTTCAGAACATAAAATATTGGATCTCATTCTGACCCCTGAGCAATAATTTTTTAATAGAAAATGACTACCGTAAGTATACAGAATAAAATCACATTCTCAAAATTATGCTCAAAAAAAGGGAAATGATGTCCTCATAAGTGTAAATAGCTATTTCTGAGTGTTCCTGTCATAATTGTCTAATAAGTGCAAACAAATGTTGTATTATCAGGCACCAGTATTTATGAAACACTAGTAGAAGAAAACTTAACATTGAGAAAACTCTATTCATTACCTTAATCTTTCTGAAATGTTTCTGAATTACAAACAGGTTACTATTACACAGAATCATGATTTTTAAACCACTAGTATCTGTCTCAGACAAGTCCAGATAGACCAATAGGTAAAGAAGTTATTGGCAACAATAACAACAAAAAAGGTTAAATAGGAATTTTACTTCTATTTGTCTTCTCCAATACATCTCCTGAGGCAGCCATGGAGGTGTGCTGTTCCGGTCTCCCTGCAAAGGAATGCAGCTAGCTGACAGCATCCAGCTTGGTGTCTTCAGGGCCTAATTCAGCTTTAGAGCCAAAGCCACTTTCAAGGGAGCCTCCTCCCTTAGTGATCATGGCACCCTGGATCATTTCTGTCCAGGGTGGGCATCCTCTTGGGCAATCTTTGCTTCTGCACTTCTTATTGGATTAGCCAAGACTTTGTCAGAACTGCAGCCTCGTCTGAAGCGCTCCCTGCCCAATCCTGATTCCCCTCTCTTTGATCTCTACATTTTGTTCTAGTTACCTCCACTAAACCTTTTGCACTTCAAACTTTGTCTGTCTACTTCCCAGAGGACCCAACTGACGCAACTCTCCTATAGCAAAGACTTTATTAAACTCTAGTTGTAGCATTTATTTTCCACTACAGAGGGAGATTATGAGTACATTTTTAATTGAGCTTTGAGTTAGTAGGTGTTTTAGATTCCTAGCTGCAAAAACAAGTACATAAAATGGGTAGGCTTGACTATAGGAATTTATTGGCTCATGGTTTCAAAGGCTAGAATTCTTGTTTCTTCCTGGGTTGAGTATCTTCTAGCTGGCAGGCAATCTTTGGGATTCCTTGGCTTTTCCATCACATGGCAGTGCACATTGCCATGTCTTCTTTCTCCGTCAGGATCCATTGACTTCCAGCTTCTGGCTGCTTCCTATGGCTTCTTTCTCTATCTGACTTTCACTATGTTTGTAAAGGATTCCAGTAATCCAGATTAAAGCCCAACTTGATTTAATTGGGCCACACCTTAACTGAAGTAACATCTTGAAGAGATCTTATTTACAATGGGTCCCACCCACCAAAATGCAGACCAAGACCAAGAACATGTCCAAACTGGAGTACACAATTCAATCCACACCAGTAGAGTAGTGACTGGATTTATGAGAGCATGAAAGCACACCCGTCACCCAGACCTTGGGTTTGAGACTGGATTTGAAAGTTACCCATGATGTGACAGTTTGAGATTTTTTTGTGAATCCCAAAAAGTGAACGATTATGTTTTTAAACTGATCTGTTCTTCTGGATGTGATACCCTTTGATTATATTGGATTCAGTTGAAGGGTCCTTGATTGAATTACCTGTTAAGATTAGGGCCTTGATTCAACCATGTCAGTAAGGTGTGACTCAGGTTGAGTCCCCACCCCCTTGATGGGCGGATATAAATGGACACTCACTCAAGAAGACACGCCGGAAGAGAGAGCTCTGTCATTTTTTATTCTGGGGCCATGGGGAGAGATGAGTTATTCACCTGATAGTTTGCAGCTGACCATGGGAAGAGAACAGAAGAGGTGAGTCTGATATAGAAAGCCCAGAAAGAATTGAGCCCTATGCCAGGAGAGAGAGGATGCCCTGAGAGACAAGCCCTATGCCAGCCTGCAACTGAGAGGAAGCCCAGAGGGGAAGGCTGAAGATCAGCGACCATCTTGCTTCAACATATGGCAACTGACTTTGTGAGAAAGCAACCTTGAGTTGGACTCTTTAGGGCTTTGCAACTGTAACTTTTTGCCCCAGATAAATACCCTTTATAAAAGCCAACAGATTTTTGGTACTTTGCATCAGCACTCCCTTGGCAGACTAATACACATGGTTTGAAAATGCTTTACATGGTTTTGAAAATTTATCCATGGCAGTAATCAATGTGGAAAACCTCATGATGTCACCAGTTTAGAATACTTGTACTTCTAATGGCTATCAATTATTGAGGACTTACTATATGACAGGAAATGTGCTATGCATTTTACATACATTAGCTAAAATAGTTCTAGAGGCTGATGTCTAAATAATTTTAATTGATGAATTGCTTTTAAAAGTTTTAGCTTTAGCCAGAAAGTGCATTAGCACTGAATCTCAAAATTGCTATGCTAGGTATATAATGAAAGTATTCATTCACTGTTAATGTATAATGGTGGCTCTTAGAAACAGAAATGCTATGGTGTTAATTAGCTTAGTCCAGTAAAGTGTATACCATACAAGTAATTATCAGTTTTACAGCTACATTA
>JAQZBX010061198.1:0-17148 GCA_029593785.1 Cabassous unicinctus
GGGTAAAAATGGATAAAAATAAATAAATAAATCCTTAAAAAATGTATAGGGGAGGAAGATACGGACTATAGTTAGTAGTAATACTTTGGCGATGCTCTTTCATTATTTGTTAACAAATGTTTCACAACAATGCAGGGTGTTTGTCGGGGGGTGATGTGTGGGAGCCCTGTATGATGTTATGCATGTTTGTTTTGTAAGATCACGATGTTTACTGAACACTTATAGTTTATGTATGTTCATGTACGAATGATATACTTCAATAAATTGTTTTTTTAAAAATCTGTCACTTAACGTGGAATGGATGTAGCTCAATGGTTAAGCATGTGCTTCACATATATGAGGTCCTGGGTTCAATCCCTGGTACCTCCTAAAAAGAAAAAAAAAATCTATCACTTGATTCTTGATTCCTAAGTCTCAACCCTTAACTTTAAAGAAAAGAGTAGGGGTATGGATGTAGCTCAAATGGTTGGGCGTCCATCTCCCATATGGAGGGACCTGGGTTCGATCCCCTGGGACCTCCCGGTAAAAAAATAAAAAATAAAAATAAAGAAAGAAAAGAGTAAAAGAATGTTCTTCCCCCATTGCAAAACTACTCCCAATTTGAGTTTCACAGTCTGAGAAGGGCAGAAAGCTCTGTTTGCCTCCCACCTGCACATAGGTCCTCAGTTATTACGTCAACTAGAGTCATCTAGATAGGTTGAAGTGGTGTAGTGGTATGTTCACTTTGTCTTTCAGATACTCATATTCTCAAGAATGAGAGCATCAAGAAGGAATACTTTTCTGTTAGGTGGCCTTACGATATATCTCCTATTTCAGATTGCTTCTCTGGCCACATAAAATAAGGTATCCTAGAGCTGTCTCGTTGTGAGGAGTTATTCAGCCAGGAATGATGTAGTAACCTTTCTTCTCCTCTCTTTGTCCACAGGAGCGAATGAAGTGCTTCTGGTAGTTGGGGGCTTCGGAAGTCAGCAGTCTCCCATTGACGTGGTAGAGAAATATGACCCCAAAACTCAGGAGTGGAGCTTTTTGCCAGTAAGTAATGGTGGAACCATTCGTAGGCAACCAGCTTAAATGTCGTCTCTCCTTGCTTCTAGGTCATAGTTATTCCAGCCCTAACAGTAGAAAGACTGGTTTCTACTAAGCTACTATTAGCACAGTGTTCTTTATAACAGTGTCTTGCACACAGTAGGTACCCAATAAACAGATTTGACTTCAGATTTGTGAATGGCTCTGTGTCAGATTAAACTCAGCTGGCCACCACTATTTTGGCATCTTCCTGGCCAGCCTTTATAACTCCCAGCATGCTCTATTGGTCATGCTGTACTAAATTGAACTTAGTATTTTGTGTTAAATTCAACTACTGTTCAGTTGAACTCAGAAGTTTGGAACTTTTTTCCTCAGTACATCTCTCTTTCAGTACTGAATAAACAATAATTTTTTTGAGAAAAACAAATATTTTAATCAATCCCTCTGCCTTTTAGAGTCTTAGAATTCTGACCCTTTGATTAGAAGTGCAGGAATACTTTTATACATTATGGAAGGGTATCAGTCTCTTAGCCCAGTGCCATATGGAATAGAAAAGAGACAGATAATTGATAATGGAAAGACATTAAGTCCTTGGAAGCCTTGGAAAGAGGCAGATGTGCAGAAGGCTTGCATCTCTAAGAGTACCACAACAAGTAAGAGGGTATTCATTCAGTAGGCAGATAGCCAAAGGCTACTTAAGGATGAACCATGGCCTGCAAGAGGGTTCATGGTGACAGATGAAGCAGCAGAGAGGTCTGCGGATAAAAAGAGAAAGGATAGCAAAAAATTAGGCCCAAAGCTTATCTGACTTAAATGCTCTTTATCTCTTCTCTCTAAAATCCAAAGAGCATCACTCGAAAAAGACGATATGTAGCCTCAGTGTCCCTACACGACCGGATCTACGTAATTGGTGGCTATGATGGCCGTTCTCGCCTCAGTTCAGTGGAATGTCTAGACTACACAGCAGATGAGGATGGAGTCTGGTATTCTGTGGCCCCTATGAATGTTCGACGAGGCCTTGCTGGAGCTACCACCCTGGGAGGTAGGCTTAGTTATACAGGGCATTGTTTCCATTTTGCTCTGGCTGGATCAAGGTTCATACTTCTCCTGTTGTCTGGCAAGAGCAGGAAATGTGGAAGATAACTCATATGGTCAAATATTACTTTTTGCTTTCAGAAATATCAGTGTTAACAAAGCTGTTCAGTTCTCATGGGTGTTTCAGCACTCACTATAAAGTTGGTAAATCAAGTTCCCATGCAATGGGTGGGAAAATGGCACTAGTTGTTGTATTTTTGCAAACTCTAGTCTTCAGATTATTTCAAGAAGTCCTTCTTATCCCATTCTTTTTAGATGTCTTAACTGTGCCATCTTTCTTATTTATAAAATTTAATTGACTTACCACATAAAAAACACATTGTTTTTGCTCCCAGACACTTGAAGAACCTGAGAGGAATTTGTAGAGAAGAGAGTTATTAGAAATCTCTCATTCTCTAATAGTCTGTGATATGTTCATCCCGGGCAGATATGATCTATGTATCTGGAGGCTTTGATGGAAGCAGGCGTCATACCAGTATGGAGCGATATGACCCAAACATTGACCAATGGAGCATGCTGGGAGATATGCAGACAGCCCGGGAAGGTGCCGGACTTGTGGTGGCCAGTGGAGTGATCTACTGTCTTGGTATTCAGCCTGGGATGCAGGAATGGGAGAAAACTATGGGTAGCAGACCTTTTATCTTTTATCATAATTAAGTCCGTAGACTTTCTTCAAGTAAAACCCTGGTCTAGGCTAATATGTTTTCTATTAATTGGGATTATCTTTTTTATAGGCAGAAAATAGGATACTCATAGTTCTCTTTATTGGAACTTTTGTGGAAGAACTGAAATCAAAAGAATTAGTGGAAGCATTCAAAGAAAGCACTCTGGGAATGGGCATGGGGACTTACCATTCTTTCTGTCTTTCAGGAGGATATGATGGCTTAAATATATTAAATTCAGTTGAGAAGTATGATCCCCATACAGGACACTGGACTAATGTTACACCAATGGCCACCAAGCGCTCTGGTAAGACCAGTCAGATCTGAGGGGAGGGAACAATAGACAATGCTGTCAAATCTTTACATATATAGTAGTAGTGTAATCACAGGACAACAGTATCAATAAATTTGAGTTATATTTCCTGCTTCACTGTAGGCTTAATGTAAGACAGCCAGATTCTATCCTCCTCTTTGCTTTTGTTTTCTCTAAATATTATTGAGGATAAAGACAGCTTAAACTTTCGACTAGATTATAAATTTGAGGGCAAAAGCCTTCTTTTATTCATTTTTTACATCCTTGTTCCCTCCCTACATTCTATAATATCTAGTACAATTTAGTGCATGTAGTACATGTTAAATAAATGTTGAATAAAGTCTAATGCATTTTGGGGAGGACAGAAGAATAGTTACTTACCTTCACTGAGAACTTCTTGAAGTAGAGTAGGCTGAAATATATGAAAAGAGAAAATACTGTGCTGTTTCAGCTTACTTCCTCTGGGTAAAATTTGTACAAAACCATGCTCACAACTTCTGCTATCTTTCTTTCTGCCTTTATTGCCTTCTTTTTTTCACACCCTTCTTTTCTTCTAATTGAGGAGGGTTAGGCTCCAAATCAATGAAGATGAAGACGACAACCATTTCAGTTTTTCTTTTCTCATTTCAAGTCTTAGCCAAAGTGCTTACAGCTGTGCTTACCTGTGCCAAACTAGGTATTCTAAACCTGTCTGGCCCTGGTCTGCATTCTTCTACCTAGAACTCAGTTAGGCATCAGTGACCATGTTTTGTTTCTAGAATTCAGATCCTAGGCTTAGTATTTATTTGCTATACCCTCTTTTCCCCCAGGTGCAGGCGTAGCCCTGCTAAATGACCATATTTATGTGGTGGGGGGATTTGATGGTACAGCCCACCTTTCTTCTGTTGAAGCATACAACATTCGCACAGATTCCTGGACAACTGTCACTAGTATGACCACCCCACGATGCTATGTAGGGGCCACAGTGCTTCGGGGGAGACTCTATGCAATTGCAGGGTAAGTTAGAAACTAGGCTAGAGTCATCATGCATTCAGGGCAAGAGTCTATGTGGTCCAGTCCTCGTTATTTGAATGGAGACAAGGTTTGGGTGGTGGGGAGAACAATCCCCAGGGGCAACCTGATGAAGGACTTGTATGGAAAAGAATAGAAAACTCAATTCCTTCTTTTACTTCTTTCCCACTCAGATATGATGGGAATTCTCTGCTGAGTAGCATTGAATGCTATGACCCTATCATCGACAGCTGGGAAGTAGTGACATCCATGGGAACCCAGCGCTGTGATGCCGGTGTGTGTGTTCTCCGAGAGAAGTGACCATTGTTGGGATGCCATCCAGAGCTAGTGACAAGTTCAAGGGACAATTTGGGGGAGAATCAAGGATCCTTTCCAGAATGTCTATTTCTTACTGTGTGCACAGGGTGATTACAAGCACCGGTGCAGTGATGATTGTACTTATTTGACACATACTCTCCCTCGCGCTGTTAATTGTCCCTGAGAAGGGTGGGTAACCAACACTCAAGGAAAGAGAATGCACACTGAATGGATGTGAGAGACCATGATCATCCCTCCTCCGTGGGGAGCACTTTGTCTTGTCATTTCTAACTTACCATGTGCTTGGGATATATATATCGTGTGCCTCATATATTGCAGAGAACTAAGGTGAGTATGGCTTACTAGATGTGTGCAGTATTCAGCCTAGATAATTGGAAGGATACCAACTTGAGTAAGCTTGGAAAAACCCAAGTTTTTTTTGTTTTTGTTTCTTTTTCCCCCCAGGAACAAATGTCCTTTCTCCAGGTAGCTAGGGACAATACAGTTCCATTCTGGAGGGAAAAATAGAGCCCTGTCAGAACATTGGGAGGTCATTGGAGAGAGATTAATCTGACACTCCCTTAAAGGGGACTGGGTTGGTATATCAGCACAGAGGATAGAGTAGGTAAACTGAATTTGATGGAATATGAGTGAACCTAGAAACCACTGAAGTATATAGCCTGGAAGACTGAGAAAAGAGTATTATTTGAAGGATCTTTTTATTTCCTCAAAGTCTTTCTAAAATAGAATGTTGCATCTCTTGTCACTGGAGACTGTCCAAAAGAATAATAGAGTGAACAAATATTGGGGCGAAGGAAAATGGCAAAAATGTGGAGGTTCAGTATGCCTGGGGATAAACTAGAAGTATCTCTGATTTTACAATCATCTTTTTCCCTGCCAGGCCTCATCTAGCCATGGCAAGGTTTGCCTTGAATGGGTGAGAAACTGTCTTTCTTTGTTGATTCAACTACTACTACACTATTATACTCCCACACTATTTATTTTGGGATGGGGTGAGATAACAGCAGCCTAGTATTTCAGCTACCTGATTACTACCCCATTCTTTTAAGGGCATACCTCTGCTAAGGAGTGGTTTTTACTGCTGTGTTTGGTACATTTAGTCTTTTTCTTTCTGTAAGGTTCCCTTACCTATCCTTTCAGTGGACTTTATTCTTCCCAGTATAGACCAATCAAAGACAACCATAACTCTTTTGTTAGTTCCAATACCTCTGCTATCATCATTTCTGAGCTATCATCCAAGTCTCCTCTGTGTTATGGAGTGAAATTCTTGCTTTATGGGTATTGGGAGTGTGCAAATGTGATGATCTAAACAAGGATGCACTTTCCATTTGCTCTGAAATTCCATTTTTCCCCTTTCCCCGAGTTTTATTCATCTACAGAGTTAATTTCCTTTGTATTTTTTTAAGAAAATATTAAAAATCACCTGTCTCAAATGCCTTTAGGAGAGTTTGTGGCTAACCAGCACTGCCTTCACCATACATATTAGGGGAAAGGGGGTAGGGATCAAATGTAGGTCTCATCTCTTTAACCTTTTCACTCTTTGTGTCTGTCTGCCAACTAGCTCTGCTATCTTTCTCTGTTAGACACAGGGTAAGAGGAGGCCATTTTACCACCTCGGATATTCTCATCAATAAGATGTTTACCTGAACTTGTCATTTTCATTGGTCCCTCTCAAACTTGGAGTTTATCTGAAAACCAACAGGAAGAAAGAAGAGGCAATATTGAACTAATTTAGTACCCATTTGAATTTTAGGATTTTTATCACTCAGTCCTTTTTCTGTTTGCTTCAGTTTATGGTTGGTGATATGCAGAAGGCCTGCAAAACTGCAAAAATCCTGGTATTGCCAGAGCAAAGGGAAAGTGAAGCCAAAAGGGGAAGTTATTTTCACTAAAGAAAATTACCAACACTTTGATCCATGTTTAGCAGATAAATTGTTCCTGCTGGTTAAACCATAGTCTATGGATCATGGCAGTTCATCATATCTTAGGAAGAGATCCAGGGAAGTTTGAAGGGGAGACAGAGAAGTGGTTGGGTCAAGAAATGACTCCTAGGCTATCTATACTGCTGACTTCCCTTCTTAGTTTCAGACTATAATTCCTAAACATTTATATGACAGCCACAACTGAAAATTCTGCAGAAAAATCAGCATGTCAAAACTCATTGCTTCCTTTCTACTCTTTCCCCAGTCCTACCTACTTTCGAATGCTACTAGATAGTTAAGGCCTTTATCTCTTGCCTGGGCTCATGGAGTGATAGTCTCCTGATATCCCTACCTTTAGTCTTTTCCTTTCTTCCAGTCTAGCCCCTCCATTTTATCATCAATTATCTTTCCAAAGCACAGATGGGATCATTATAGTACTTAGCATACAGAAGATTTTCAATTAATGTTGAACAGTTGTTTCTGGCCTAAAAATCCAAAGATTCCCATTGACCATATTATAAAGTTCAAATTACTTAGAATGACACTAGGCCCATGGTGATCTGGGCCCAATCTACCTTTCTGATCTTACCTCCCTCCACCCCCAGGTGTAATGTGCTCCAACCCACATGGTCTACTAACCATTCCTAAGTTTGTTCTCACCCGTTCATATATTATTCTGTTCTGTCTGAAATATCCTTGTTTTCCTGACAAAAATCCTAGTTACCTTTTAATGCCTATTCAGATATCACTGGGGGAAAACCTTTTCTAATTCTCTAATCCATTTTTCCATTTACTTTGTTTAATCACAGTGTCATTGGGTTTAGGTCTGTCTGTGTCTTTAGACTGTTCTCAAATACAGAGTACCTATTGTATCCTTGGGTCTTAGCATAATGTCTCGCATATAGTTACTAAATATTGAATTAATGAAGGACGAAGAGGAAGAATAAATGTGTAGAGGGGAGTGGTGTGTAGATTAGGGATTACTTACTCAGATGGCTTGGTTCTTTTTCTCATTCTCCTTCACCTGCCCGTTTCAGGAAACCCAAGACATGTTAAAATAGAACTAATAAGCTGAAGATCTAAAGAAGTCTAATCAAATGGAAGTATAGTGTAATGATTAAGAACAGTGGCTTTAGAGTAGGGCCAGAATCTGTGGACCTTGGAAAGTAACCTTTCTGATCTTTACCTTATTATGCACTGGGGTATAAGAGTGCCAACCCCATAAGGTAATTGTGATTTATTAAGTGAGCTTCTAAAGTGCTTCAAGGGAAGTGGATGTGGCTCAAGCATTTGGGCACCTGCCTACCACATGGGAGGTCCTGGTTCGGTTTCCGGTGCCTCCTAAAGAAGATGAGCAAGATGGCGAGCTGACGCGATGGGCTGGTGCGGCAAGCTAACACAACAAGATGACACAACAAAGAGATGCAAGGAGGAAAACACAATGAGAGACCCAACAAGCAGGGAGGGGAGGTGCTCAGGCAATTAGGCACCTCCCTCCCAAATGGGAGCACCTGGGTTCAGTTCCCGATGCCTCCTAAAAAGACAAGCACACAACGAACAGACACAGAGAGCAGACAGCGAGCACAAACAATAGGGGGAGGGGGGACTAAATCTTTAAATAAAAAGTGCTTCAATTTGATGCTTTACCAACATAAACAGTTAAAATGATCAGAACTGAAACCAACAAAGCTTCCAGGCATCCTTTTCCAACACCAAAAAGGTACAGAAGAATCTGATGGGGCCAAAACTTCCTGATGGGGAATCTGACCTAGATTCCCTTCACATTGTCCCCGATACTGTCCCCATTCATTAATGAGAATAAAAATTTAGCCAAAAAACGAAAGAGCTAAGGTCACCTTTAGTGACTTATTTGGCCAGGTCTTGATATTAAGGTAGCCCAGCGGCCAGGTAGGTCAGGGGAGAAAGGATTTGCCACTGGTCCCACGGAGTGATCCTGTCACAAAGCCACTCAGATCAGGCAATGTACGAGAGTGCTTGCGCATTAGAGACAAGCGCGGGTTTAGTGGGCGCCTGCGCAGAGTGGGAGTGACCCTCTGCTCCCCGCCCCGCCTCTGCCAAGCCGCGCCAGCGCAGTTAAGAGCGAGCAGAAGATAGCGCCTGCGCGGTAGTGTCCGAGAAAGCTGTGGCGGTAGCGACAATGGAACCAGGGGAGCAGCTGAACGAATTAGTGTCAGCGGAGGGCCGAAACCGGAAGGCGGTGTTGTGCCAACGGTGTGGCTCCCGGGTGCTACAACCAGGGACCGCTCTCTTCTCCCGCCGACAGGTAGGGAGGCAGATTAGAGGCGCCTTACCCTCCGCACCGTCTATCGCAGAGGCAGTCTTAGTTCCCGTTTCTCAGTTTCCGGAGCCTCACCCCAATTCACGCGGCCCCCAAGCCACGCCCCTCGCGGCTCTAGGCTCCGCCCCTCGAGGCTGCCAACTGCGAGGATCCGCTCCGGCTTAGTGCGGCGGGTGCTGGGCGCCTGTTCCAGGTTGGTGGACCCCAGAAGCATTTTGCAGCGGAGAACCTTTTTCTGTGCACTTCTAGCTGGCCTTTGACATCCCACTCCTCCGTCCCAGGCCCGATGGAGTGGCAGCTCTTTGGTGCCGCCCCGCCCCGGGTCCTGGCCGTTCCAGGCCGCCGCGAGGGCCAAGGAGCGCTAGTCCGGAGAGCTGGTCCTGTGCCTCGCCCCACTTTAAGGCTCAGTTTCCCTGCATGAAAGTGGAAGGAATGGTCCTGAGTCTGCAGGTTTCCAAATCTTTTAACTCCATACAATGGATTGCCAGAATGGCCCTTGAGTGCAAATTGATTTGTGTTCCACATCAGACCTCGCCCATCAGTCCTTAATTCACGGTCTCGTTTCTGACAGGCGCGTATCTCCTCCACAGAGGAGCTCTGGAAACAAATTTGTTGTAGGGGGTATGACAAAGTAACTCCTATAACTTAAATACTTTACCAGAGTTCTGGAATGCAGATTTCCTAGATGAACCGTATTTCGGGTGCAATAGAAATCTGAAGTCCTGGCAATAAAATATGAAGGGAGACTTACTTCTTCAAATTAAGATTTTTAATACCTTTTGTACCACTACTACCGCAGTGAGAAAGTTGACAGTTTTTTAGGGGGGAGGGGACTTTTTAATTAAAGTAACATGCCGTCAGGTAAGTGCAAAGTGTAATTACGTATCAATCACGTTGTTAGCAGAATGCTCTGGGTTCTGGGCTTCTAGGTTCTTGGCTCTGTGGCATAAAGGAACTTAAGGGCACGCCATAGGGTAGGCATGGGAGTAAAGAATTGATTACAAAAAAAAGAAAAGAAAAAAGTACACAACCCCGGAGGGACACACTACAGGGTGAGAGATTGGGTGGGGCGTAGGTTAGGCCTTCTTAAAAGTCCTCCTCCTCTTTCCTAATGTTGGGGAGGGGCCCCAGCTATTTGCTGTTCTAATTGGTTGCCTTTTGAGCCCCATGTTAGGGCTCAAGGACCAATGATGAGGCCTTTTGTTTGGAGTTATCTGGGTCCAATGGGGAGGCCTGTTTGAAGTTATTGGGTGCTTCCCCTTGACCCAGGAAAGAGTTCCAAATGGGGCCTCTGGCCAGGATCTCAGTGGTGTCTTTCCGGCTTTGTTCTTAATAGCAGCCTTCACTCGGGGTTTCCAGGTGGAGTCTCGTGACCCTCTTCTCTGCCAGGTCCCAGCTGTGACTCGTCTTTCCTTTTCCCTATACTAACCTGCCTCAATGTGTATATCCTATCACTCAAGATTGCTTCTAAAATTATGGCAGATCATTTTATTATTCCATGTGATTGAACAGATAAAGTGTAATGTCCATTATAGTAGCAAGAAGCACCCTTTCCCTCCAAAAGCAGAGCCCTTTGAAGAAAGTATCAGTGTCTTGTTTTGTCGGGGTTTTGGTGACATTTAGCCTAGAGGTTGGTGAAGCTGCCCGGTCCTCTTGATTGGGCTCCAAGGATTGGGAGTAGAGTTTTCTATTTGTTTTACTAAGTTAGTGGCATTTTGGTGTGGCAGAATTAGCATGGATCTTGCAACTAAAACACATGAAATTGAATTCTGACTTTATCATCCATTAATATCGGGAAAGTTACCTAACTTCCATGAGCTTCAGTTTGCTCATTTAGGAAAGTACTTCTGTGGACTCATTTAGCACTGTACATAGCATACAGTAGATAATATATTTTAGTTCCTGTAACCGTTGGGGAATTTGATGTAATTATGAATTCCAAAAATATAATTGGATCATGCCTGTAATCTGATCTGTTAATCTGGGCATGATTGAATTATGATTAGGGCTTTGACTGGGCCATGTCAGTCAGTAGGGCGTTGAGCCCCACCCCCTGGTGGGTGGGGAATTGAATATAAAAGGCAAGGCAAAGAACAGAGTTGAAGCAGTCTTTGAGAAGCAGCTTTGATGTTGGAAGGAAGGCCCCGGGAGGAGAGAAGTGAGCCATTTGCCTGATCGCCTACAGCTGACCTTGTGGAGGAAACGGGAGCTAAGCCCGGAGAGAAGTGCAGCCCCGGGAAGAGAGGAAGCCAAGAAGCCTGAATCCTGGGCGGGTGTCGGCAGCTGTCTTGCTCCAACACGTGACGGTGGGCTTTGGTGAGGGAAGAAACTTGTGCTTTATGGCCTGGTGGCTGTGGACTTCTACCCCGGGTAAATGCCCTTTATAAAGACCAACCCATTTTTGGTATTTCACATTAGCACCCCTTTGGCTGACTAATACAGTTCCTATCCTCCTTTCCTTTGTCTGCCTTTCTAAACAGACAGAAATTGAGACTCCTTAAAGAAGTTTAGAGTTTGTTTTTAAAATTTTAATTCTTATTTGACATTTTATTATAAGCTGATCATGCCAAAATTAATTTCTCAATTAACAAAATAACCTCTCATCTAGAAAGGGTCTGCAGCAGTTTGATATTGTTTATGAATTCCAAAAAATAGATATTGGATTATGTTTGTAAATTGGCCTGCTCCTCTGGGCATATTAGATTATATTGGATTCAGAGGTTTCACTTTTACTTGATTAAATAATGATTAAGGCTTTGATTGGGCCACATCAGTAGAAACCACACTGCATAGAAGGGAGGGGGGAGTTTTGAGCTGGAGCCCAGGAAGTAACACACGGGAAAGAGCAGAGCAGCTGAGCCCAGAGAAATTCGAGCCCCGGGAGAATCTCCAAGCCTACCACTGATACTGGAAGAAGCTGGGACCACAGAGCCTTAAGAAGAAGAGGAAGGCTGAATGTCCACAGCCATCTTGCTCCAAAATGTGGCAACAGACTTTGGTGAGGGAAATAACTTATGCTTTATGGCCTGGTAACTGTAAGCTTCTACCCCAAATAAATACCCTTTATAAAAGCCAACAGATTTCTGGTATTTTGCACCAGCACCCCTTTGTCTGACTAATACAGGGTCCCAGAAATTATTTTTATGTGTTTTAACTTTTTCTTCTTTTTAAAAAGATAAAAGTTTTGTTTGTTTATACCATTGTTACTGGATGGCTCTGGTTTCTGGGCTTCTAGGTTCTTGGTTTATGTAACATGAAAGAATTTAAGGACATGCTATAGGGTAGGCAAGTATGTAAAGAGTTTATTAAGAAACAAGAAAACGAGAAAAGTACACAGTCCATGCCAAGGCATGGACTACAGGCCTACTGCACAGTGAGTTGCATGGGTGGGGCCCCAGGTCCCAGCTTTTTAAAGTCTTCCCTCCTCCCCCTTCATGATGTTGGGGGCAGAGCCCCAGGTGTTTGCTGTTCTGATTGGTTGTCCCACCTGTCATTTTTCAGGGGCCAGTGGTGAGGCCTTTTGAGGATATCCAGGGCTTTCCCTCTCATTGCAAATGAGATTCTTGTGGCCAGGATCTCCCAGTGTCTTTTCGGCAGGCGCCCCTTCTCAGGAGGTTTTTGGGCGGGGGTCTCACGGCCATGTGGTCTGTCAGCCGTGTTGTCTGCTGGGCCAGATGCCTTTCCCCTTTCACTATACTAACCTGCCTCACTGTGGCTTCAGTATTTCTGGAAATTTCGTATTTCTTGAGAAAAGACTTTTGGAAGGAATATTACCAAGGGTTCAGAATTCACAAATAATTATTACAAAATCATTATATAGAAGTCTTTATCTTATAAAATAGCAAAAGGTTAATATCTGAAATTACTGAAGTAACTAGAGTGGTCTCACTCCTGTTTATGGTTACTCTAGACTTAACCTCACCCTGTATATGCTTACCTTTGTGATGGTAATTCTAGATTGACTTTACTCTTGTTTATGGATTTGGCTCACCTTTGTGTATGCTTATGATTGTGATGGTAATTCCAAATTGAACTCACCCTTGTGTATGCTTTACTATTAGGGTGGTAACCACTCCACCCTCTTCTGTTTAATATCCATATGAAAAACCTTGTAAAAGACCTTTGTTCTATTTACCCCTTTCCCAGAACCTTGATCTCTGATAATGATTGTAACTTTGTGACTCCCCCTGGTTTGTGCCCCATCCTGTTAAGCCCCTTAATGTTTATTAATGAAGCAATCTGTGTCCAGTTCCACCCGTTATTCATTGGCACCCTGATGTTATAAAACATTAGAATTTCTGCAGAACAGAGGGGCAGTTTTGGGCCATGAGGCTACTGTGCTCCATTGCTTGTGCAACCAGATAAACTCCCTTTGAAACCCCAGTGTCTCAGGAATTGGCTTTAAAGACACTTCAGAAGAAAAGAACCCACTTTTCCTCAGTATCAGTAAGAATCCTATCCCTTTCCCTGGAATCTAGCACATCTCAGTCCAACCCCAGTTCTCCCCCCGATTTCAGTTGTAATTTTTTTTTTCTCCTTCCTTTCCACAAATACTAGTTTCAGCAAAAATATAACTTGGAAGACATGTTTACAGGAAATTTTTTTAAAATCCCATAGACGATTCGAACCAGTTACGACTCTTTCCTGCTCTATGTATCATGTACTTCAAGACAAAAGAAAAAAAACCTTGTACTTACAGAGAACAAGTAAACCAATAGTTCAAAATTTCAGGAGTACCACACACCTTTCCTGAAACTCTCTGAAGTCATGGGGGTATCTCTTTTTTTGTTATCATAACCCCAAAGTGTTGCAGAGAAACCACCATCAAGGCAATTGCAGCAAGACAATTACTCACTTCTTTGAAGGTGTTAAAGGAGTGCTCCCAACCATTAAAGAAATGTGGAGAAATGTAGGGTGTGTAAGGAGGCAAGGTCAGAGGTGGCCACAGCATTCTCTTTCACTCCACTCAGTGGGATAACCTAGTATTGTCTCCAGACAGTAACAATTTGAGAACTAGACTTTGCTAGTACTACAATTGAGATGATCTAGGTCCTAGTGATTACTGAATCTTTTTTTTTTTTTTTTTTTTTTTTTTTTTTTTTTGAGCTACTGGGTGGGGAATTGAATCCAGGACCTTGTAGGAAGCCGGCACTCAACCAGTGAACCACATCAGCTTCCCTGAGTTGGTTTTTTCATTTGTTTGCTTATTTTTTTATTTTTATTTTTTTAAGATTTATTTATTTATTTATTTATCCTCCCCCTTGCTGCTTGTGTTTTGCTGTATCCATTTGCTGTATGTTTTTTCTGTGTCTGCTTATCTCCCCCTTGCTGTGAGGTCTTGCTGCATCAGCCCACCGCGCCGCACGGGCCAGCCTGCCCTCACAAGGAGGCCCCGGGAATTGAACCCGGCGCCTCCCATATGGTAAACGGGAGCTCTATCGATTGAGCCACACCTACTTCCTGTTTGCTTGTTATTTGTTTAACAATTTGTTTTGGGGAGGTACCAGGGACCAAACTCCAGACCTCCCATGTGGAAAGCAGGTACTCAACCGCTTGAGCCACATCTGCTCCCACTGAATCTTTTTTATTTCTTTTTTTTTCTCTTTTGTAATTTTAACGAAAGTGATGCTATTCATTTTTTAACTCTCTTATAAGCACCAAATTTAATATCTAAGTCAATTTTTTGACAAGAAACGCTGTCAAAAACAAAACAATGATTTTCATTCTTTCTAACATCCAAATTGAAGGCTTACCAAAACCAAAGCAAAAAAGCCCAACACAGAAATAAAAATTAACAAAAATAACATTCTAAGAGTTCAGTGCATTGAGCAGCCTTCACTGGGCTGCCTAATCGTCCTTTAGCTGACTTTCAAAAAATAACACCCTAGCTCATCAAAATATACATTTTCCATTTCCTTTTTTTTTTTTTAATTAAAAATAATTTTTAAAAAAACTTTAAAGAATTCACAATCGATTGCTGACTTGTTTCAGTGTCATCTACAGCATATAAAGGTCAGGATGGCAATTTGCAGAACACATGATTAGGTGATATTAATCTTCAAGACTCATTGGTCTTCCAAACAGTATAAAATACCCACAACTCCAAGTAGGAAGGGACACAGACAATCTCCTTCAAGAATTCCACAGAACAATATAGGTGCCTGATCTGTTCTTCATAGAGCAACAGGGCTTCCGTCAAATTGACACAGTTCCTTTGTGTAAAATATTTCCCATCCTGTTTCAATATTTTCATTGAAAGGTCAAGAATCAAGTCAGAGAAACTCCCATGTGGAATCTTCTGGAGACATGGAGATTGGAACAGCTGTCAAATCATTAATCACATAATCAGACTTCCTCCCTTCTTTGGCATATTTCTTCAGTACTGGAATGCAGTCTTCTTTAGAACCTGATAACATTTTCCTTTAAGATTGTCAAAGACGTCGCCACAAGTTTTTCACATATATTTCTTACACCCATCAATCACCATTTGGTCAGTCTCTACCATAGTGACCAAATTTGGTTTCAGTTTGACTATTTCACATAAGATGCCTCCACCTCCACCTCCCAGAATCAGTACATCTTTGCCAGTGTAATCTTTTCTACTGCCCATGATGGCCTGGGTATATGCCAAATCACTTGCCCAAATTAACATCCCCACTGAGGATGAGAATATTCCCAAATTGCTTTGAGTATAGAATTTTAATGTTCTGATAAGGCAAGTATTCATCATACACCACTTCATCTATGTCATACTCAACTAGGCACCCATCAGCAGTGGGCCAGTATCTGTCAATGGCACCTCTTTGAACTATGGGTGGTAATCGCTTCACCCTTCCAGTATTGTCCTGACTCAATTCTTTCATTCTTTCTTCTACTTTATTCAAAATATTGTCAGTTTCTTTTTTGCCGTGTGCATGGTTTTCATAACTCTGAGGGTCCAGCAACACCAATCCGTGTGAGTAAATTCTCAAAAATTGGCAAGGCTGCCATTTTTGTTTGTGTAGGTTGCTAAATAGCCATGGTCCTGCCAGGTATATACTGACTCTGTCATTCCCTGCTCCTGGAAAATGGACTGGAGGCCTTTTAGAATGGTCTCACCATCAGCTTTGGCGCCGAGCATGAAGTCAAGGGTGCTGTGCCGTGCTGCTGCAATGGTGCGGCAAGGCCCTGTACTATGCCTGGGGGAGGTGGCTGCAGCCAGTGGGGAGTGCCCCACTGAATCTTATAGTCCACAGTTCTTTAATCTAATGCAGTGTTTCTCAACAGCAGGCAGTTGTTCCCCCCAGAAGACATTTTGGCAATGTCTGGAGATATTTTTGGTTTCCCCAATTGGGGGGTTGCTTCTGGCATCTAGTGAGTAATGCCAGAGATGCTGCAAAACATCCTATACTGCACAGTGTGGTCCCCCACAACAAAGAGTTTTCCAACCCAAAATGTCAGTAGTGCTGAGGTTGAGAAACCCTGGCCTAAAGACTGCAAAACAACGAGCTAGATGCTAATCTCCTGCACCAACAAGCTAGACACCTCCTCCTGCCTCCTCCTGCTGCAATGAGCTAGACTCCGCTCCCACCACAACAAGCAGAGGCCACAAGCCAGCAGATGCCGCAGCCCAGGGGAAGCGGATGTGGCTCAGGCTGTTGGGCACTCGCCTCTCATGTGGGGGGTCCCAGGTTCAGTTCCTGGTGCCTCCTGAAGAAGGCGAGCAAACAGTGAACAGACAGGAGCAAACAATGAACAGATAGATAAGCGAACCATCTGGGGGAAGGGGAAGATAAATAAAGAAAACTAAAGTAAATAAAATCTTAAAAAAAAAGACAGCAAAGCACTCTTGCATCAATAATCTCAGTTGACCTCATGGAATTATTTCTATTGTTTATTTGTGCTACTAGACTCTGTGCTCCTGTGTCTTATCCACTTCCATCGTGCACCTAAGTGGGATTGTCATAAATATTTGGATTTAAATAAATTAATGAATAAAAGCTATCTATCTAGTACAAATAATAGGTTAGCATGGGTGGAATGGATTAGAATGTTTGCTGGACACCATTATTCCACTATTTGTGCAGCATGTGTTTTGTGTTCTTTTTAAGTCATTTCAGTAGTTTCACATATAAAATGCTCATCCCCTCCAACTCAGTAAGTAAATCTACATTTCAAAATCTTACCTAAATTTGTGGCAGAGAAAATTATTATTAAGCGAGCAGAGGCGGGGGAACAGCAGTGTGGTGTTTCATAGTTCTGAGTGAAAGTATGGTATGTTCGAAGAACTGAAAGTTTCGATTTAGCCAGAACACAGAATATGATAAAAATGGCAAGAGAAGGGAGTAAGATAAAAGTGGCAAAAAATGAGGCTGGGATGGAGTTAAGGTGACCAGGATAGAGGAGCTGAGGAGCTATGGGGATGCATCGTCCTCCTGGATGTAGAAGCTAAACACAGTAGGGGTGGGATATGGAATCAACAGAAAGACTGGGGGGTGGGGGAAGAAAGACTGAAGGGGAGTG
>JAQZBX010061199.1:0-17149 GCA_029593785.1 Cabassous unicinctus
CCTCACAAGGAGGCCTCGGGACGCGAACCCGGGCCTCCCATATGGTAAACGGGGGCTCTATCCACTGAGCCACACCCGCTTCCTGCCGTGAGGTTGCTGCATCAGCCCACCGCACCGCTCAGGCCGGCGTGCCCTCACAAGGAGGCCTCGGGACGTGAACCCGGGCCTCCCATATGGTAAACGGGGACTCTATCCACTGAGCCACACCCGCTTCCAACTTCGATCTTTTTACATTTATTAAGACCTGTGTTGTGACCTAACATGGGGTCTCTCCTGGAGAAAGATCCATGGGCACTTGAGAAGAATGTATAACCCGCTGAGTTTGGATGCAACATTTTGTATATGTCTGTTAGGTCTAACTCCTTTATCATATTGTTCAAGTTCTCTGTTTCCTTGTTGATCTTCTGTCTAGTTCTTCTATCTAATGATGTGAAGTTTCCAACGACTATTGTAGAAATGTCTATTTCCCCCTTCAGTTTTGCCAGAGTTTGCCTCGTGTATTTTGGAACACCCTGGTTAGGTGCATAGATATTTATGACTGTTATAGCTTCCTGGTGGATTGTCCCTTTTTATTAATATATAATGGCTTTCTGTATCTCTTATAACTTTTTTTGCATATAAAGTCTTTTTTGTCCGATATTAGTATAGCTGCCCCTGGTCTTTTTTGGTTACTGTTTGCGTGGAGTATCTTTTTCCAACCTTTCACTTTCAGCTGGTTTGTATTCCTGGGTCTAAGGTGAGTCTATTGTAAGCAGCCTATGGATGGCTCATGCTTTTTTAAATCCATTCTATCAGTCTATATCTCTTGTTTGGGGAGTTTAATCCATTCACATTCCAGGCTATTACTGTAAATGCATTATTTACTTCCACCATTTTATTCTTTGGTTTTCATATGTCATATCTTATTTTTGTCTGTCTTTTTACTTTTTTGGTTATAATTTCTGCTATTCTTTCTTCTATATGCTCCTTCAAGCCCCTCTCTCCTGTCTTTTTCTTTCAGGCTCTAAGGCTTCCTTTAATATTTCCTGCACAGGTGGGTTCTTTTTTACAAACTCTCTTAGTTTCTACTTGTTTGTGAATATTTTAAATTCATCTTCATATTTGAAGGTGAATTTGCTGGATAAAGAATTCTTGGCTGGCAGTTTTTCTTTCAGTATCCTAATTGTATCATACCACTGTCTTCTTACCTCCATTGTTTCTGATAAGAAATCTTCACTAAGTCTTACTGGGAGTCCCTTGTGTGTGATGCTTTGCCTTCTCCCTTGCTGCTTTCAGAATTTTCTTTTTGATATTTGACATTCTGAGTAGTATGTGTCTTGGAGTAGGTCTATTTGGATTTATTTTGATTGGGGTACGCTATGCTTCTTGGACATGTAAGTTCATTTCTTTCATGAGAGTTGGGAAATTTTCAGCTATTATTTCCTCAAATACTCTTTCTGTCCCTTTATCCTTGTCTTCTCCTTCTGAAACGCCCATGACATGTATGCTGTTGCGTTTCATGTATTCATTCAACTCTCTAAACCCTGCTCTGTTTTTTCTATTCTTTTCTCTCCCAGTTCTTTTCTCTCTTCTATTTCAGCTGTTCTGTCTTCTGTATCACTTATTGTTTCTTCTATTATTTTGAGCCTGCTCCTGTATGCCTCTAATTTAAAAAAAAAAAAATTTTTTTAGGAGCTACTGGGGATTGAACCCAAAACTTCATATATGGGGAGCAAGCACTGAACCACTGAGCTACATCCACTCCCCAATGAAAGTTGTTCTGTTTGTTTGTTTTTAGGAAGTACCAGGGAGTGAACCCAGGACCTCGTACATGGGAAGTAGGTGCTCAACCACTTGACCTACTTCCCCTCCTTCTAGTGTGTTTTTTATCTCACCTATCATGTGTTTTATTCCCATGAGCTCTGTTATCTGATTAGGGTGGTGAATTTACTCAGATGCTAGATTTCTCTCTCTTTCATAGGGATTTAGTGGCAGGAGGCTATGTGTTACTGCTGTTCTTTGATTCTGGTTTCGACCTGGATCTTTAGTATTATCCCTGTTAGTTGCTCAAAACTGGTCTCTGGACCCAGTAATGGGTTGCAAACCTGCTTCCTGGGGCCTTGGAAAGGGAGGCTGTAAAGGCTGGTCAAAGCCTCTCTAACTTACTTTTGATTTTCTCTGGTGCACTTCCTTGGTCTGCCAGCAGATGGTGCTCTTTGGCAGCCCTTTCAGTTCAAAGCCTGGTTGGAGTGTGTTTGCTGCAACATGGACCGGATCAATGTGACAGAGGTTCCTGCCTGGATGCTAAGAGCCTTGTAATTCAAACTTTCTCAGAAACAGTTCTCCAACCTTTGCTGGCAGCCCCCTCCCTTTTCCTGGGTGGGAAACAATTCCACTCTGCAGCATCCTCAACAACCAGTCCCGGCCAATAGAGAGGGAGATTGAGAGGGTCGGATCTCTTTAGCCCCGTGCAGGCTTCCAAGGCAAACAATGGCACAGCCCCACCCGACCTGGCAGGGCTCGTGGGACACGAGAACAAATTTGTGGGTCAGAAGCTGAGTCACACTTAGACTGTGTGACTCTCTCTCCCCTTTCCTGGGGAGGTGGATCCCTGGGGTCCCCTTTGTCTGTAGCTGCTGGCCTCAAGGCCAGAGAATTCAGCAGTGTCTACAGGGGAGGGAAGGGTGCCGGTTTTGTAGCTGCAGTTTTTAAATTACAGTTTTGCCATCACAGTTCTTTTCTTTTGCCCCTCTCTCTTCTGGGCAGTATCCAGCCTTCCCCTGGTGTCCTAAACCCTGGAATATTTTCTTTCCAGGTCGTTTCTGCCTGTCCTCTAGTTATTTTTCTGGGAGAGAAGAGAGTCCCGTGTCTTTCTAGGCTGCCATCTTCCTGGAAGTCTTTGGAGACGATGTTTGGAAAGCATCTGGAGCACAGTAAGGGCCTACTCTGTAATGGCCAAGAGAATAGCAGTGTCTGGCAGCACAGGGAGGAGCCATGCTGAGGGCACAGGCTTGGGGCCAGGCAGACTTAACTGGGTTTGGATCTTGGCATGGTCTCCCCTTCCTTGTCAGGAGACCTTGGACAAGTCACTTCCTCTCTCTGAGCCTCAGTATCCCCATTGGTTCAGGAGAAATAATCATCTTTCCCTTTTGGCTATGATCATTGGCAATAACATGTACAATGACCCAGGCATGTAGAATAACTCAAAGGTTATTCTAAGGGGAAGGTGTGGTAGGCTGAATAATGGCCCCCAGATGCCCACATCCGAATCCCTGGAACCTGTTACCTTATGTGGCAAAAGGGACTTTGCAGATGTAATCAAGTTAGGGATCCTGAGATGGGGAGATTATCCTGGATTATCCAGGTGGGCTCTAAATGGAATCACAAGGGTCCTTATAAGAGGGAAGCAGAGGGAGATTTGACAGTAGAAGACGTGAACTGATGACAGTAGCAAGAGATGGGGGTGATGTTGCCCTGAGCCAAAGAATGCTGAGGAGTGCTGGCAGCATCTGGAATTTGGAATAGGCAAGGAACAGTGTTCCAGTTTGCTTTGCTGCCGAAAGCAGATACCATAAAATGCGTTGGCTTTAAGTATGGGGATTTATTAGCTTACAGTCTTGAAGGCCTGAAAATGACCAAATCAAGGCATCATGAAGACAATGCTTTCTCCCTGAAGACTGGCAGGCGGTGATCCTTGGCTCCTGTCACGTGGCAGGGCAATGGCGGCATCTGCTGGTCTCTCCCTTCTCTTCTGGGTGTCATTGCTTTCAGCTTCCTGCTTCTGTGGCTTTCTGTCTGTCAGAATTCCATTCCCTTTCTTTCTTTTTTTTAAAAACAAATCTGTTTTATTGATACATATTAATAAAGCATACAATTCATCCAAAGTGTACAATCAATAGTATTTGGTATAATCACATAGTTGTGCTTTCATCAATTCAACCATTTTTAAAGCATTTTCATTATTTCAAGAATAATAATAATAAACAAAAAACAAACAAGAAAATTCTTCACATCTCAATCTCTCTATGCTTCTCCTGCCATACATAGCTGCTATTTCTGGCTATTCTTACACATTTATTTATTTATTTATTTTTAAGCAATTTTATTAAGGTATATTCACATACCATATGATCTATCCAAAGTGTATAAGCAATGGCTTTTAGTATAATCACAATGTTGTGCATTCATCACCACAAAAGATTTTAGAGCAATTTCATTACTCCAAAAAGAAAGACTCCACACCCCTTAGCAGTCCTTCCCCAGCCCAACATAACCACTAATCTAATTTCATCTTTATATATTGATTTGTATTTACATATTATATAGATGAAATCATACTACAATATGTAGTACTTTGTGTCTGGTTTCCTTCACTTAGCATTTTTTTTTTTGGGCCTGATATTAACATCTTGTAGTATTAACATACATTTGTTCAGTTTCAAAGAAAGACAGTCTTATATATACAATTTTACCCATATTCATATTTCACATGCGGTTTTACTATGCTATGCAGTGTAGAACAATTTCATTACACCAAAAAGGAAAATCCCACACCCCTTAGCAGTCACCTCTCAATCCCTCTATCTTTCCCCAGCCCTACATAATCATAATCTAATTTCATCTTTATATATTGATTTATAGTTACATTTTATATAAATGGAATCATACAATATGTCTGATATTAACATCTTGTTTTGTTTTTTTTTAAGATTTTTAAAAATTTATTTATTCTCCCCCTGCCCCACTTGTTTTTGTGCTGGCTGGCTGCTCTCTGTGTGTTCTTCTGTGTCTGCTTGACTTCTCTTTAGGTGGCACTGGGAACCAATCCTGGGACCTTCCGGAGTGGGAGAGAGGCGCTCAATACCTTGCACCACCTCAGCTCCCTGGTCTGCTGCATCTCTTATTGTCTCTCCTCTGTGTCTCTTTTTGTTGCATCATCTTGCTGCACCAGCTCTCTGAGCGGGCCAGCTCTCCGCATGGGCCAGCTCTCTGCATGGGCCAGCTCTCCGCATGGCCCAGCTCTCCGCATGGGCCAGCTCTCTGCCCGGGCCAGCTTGCCTTCACCAGGAGGCCCTGGGAATCGAGCCCTGGACCTCCTATATGGTAGATGGGAGCCCAATTGCTTGATCCACACCTGTTTCCCTACATCTTGTAGTATTAACATACATTAGTTCAGTTTCAAAGAAAGACAGTCTTATATATGCAATTTTACCCATATTAATATTTTATACATGGTATTACTATGCTATACATTCCCATGTTACATTTTTTAGCTTTCCTTTTAGTAATATACATGACCTTAGACTTTCCCTTTAACCACTTTCATACCCACATAATAGTAGATAGTTACAAACATTATGTTGAGCTTTCACCTTTTATATTCATTTCCAAAGATTAACACACATCCTTTTTGCCAGTTCTGCACAAGTTAACCCTCAGCTTTCTACTCTCTAACCTCATTCTATTTTCTGGTGACCCATATTCAAGTTAGTAACTCCATGAGATTGCACAATGCATTTAGTTCATAGAAGCACAATCACATGACATTTGTCCTTTTGTGCCTGGCTTGCTTCACTCAGCACAATGTCCTCGAGTATCCTCTTATAAAGGACTTCAGCAAGAGGCTTAAGACCCACCCTGAAAGGCTGCTAAGATCCTACTCACCAAAAAATCCTACTCACAGTGGGTCCACACCCGCAGGAATGGAGTAACTGTAAGAACATACTTTCCTGGGGTCCAAACAGCTTCAAACCATCCCAAACAGCTTCTGCCCTGGAGCCCCCAGAGGCAGCCAGCCCTGCCGACCTTGACTTTGGCCCCTGAAGATTGCTTTCGGGCTTCTGGCCCCCAGAATGCTGCGGTAATCCCCTTGTGCGGTTTGAGCCACTCTGCTTGTGGTCGTTTACACAATAGCAGTAGGAGACTCATTGGGGGTGGGGCGGGGAGGCTATCGAGCAGAAACTCTGACTGTACCTCCTCTGTGTTCCCCAGCAGGGAATGAGTTTAAGGAGTGGGGGGCGCGCGGCCCGGAGGGGAGAGGGCACTGGGCCGGGTGGCTGAGGCGAGCGCCAGCTCGCAGGGGAGCAGTGCAAGGAGCAGGCGTCACCTCCAGCAGCCCTTAGGGCAGCCGGGGGCAGGAGCTTCGGCTCCATCCCTCTCTGAGCCTCGTTTCGTCCTCTGTGAACCGCTGAGGTTGCACCAGGCACCCAGCCCTCCGTGGCGTGGCATCCGGAGCCAGGCCAGCCTGCGCGGGAGGTCAGAGGGAAGCAGGTGAGCCTGCGCCTGGCCTCCAGCTGGACCCCTGACCAATTGAACTGGAGCAAGAAATATTCCCCGGGCTCTCCCTGAGCCCACTCTGGAGAACGCAGAAGCTGCCAGCCTGAATTCCTCCCTCACCCCCTTCCAGAAGAAGGACTTTCCCCCCCAGGAGGGTCTGTGTTGCTCTCCATAATAAAGTGCAGATAAAGCAGGGGCTAGAGAAGGGAGCAGAGGCAGGTGTCCTGAAGCCTGGAGAGAGCTTTTCAAGGCGCCGGGAAGAAGGTCAGGAGAGAGACGCCCAAGGACCAGAGCGAGGGCCCGGGCCAGTGGGGGCGCAGGAGGCGGGGAGGGATTTTTGATGAGTGTTGCTGGGACTCTGCATTTAGATCCTTGTTAACGACCTTTGGCAGAAGAGAGCAAAGAATGGGATTGCCTTTTATTTCCTCGTGGTTTCTCAAAGGCCACGGAACCACACGGCCTGTGATTAAGAGGGGTCTAAGAGGATGCTAATAGCAGCCATCATAACGGATCCCATTTAGGCCTCACAACCATCCTGGGAAACGTATTCCTCTTATTCCAAATTTGCAGATGGAGACATTGTAGCTTAGAGGGAGGGAGAAGTGCAAGATCTGTGGCCAAAGCAACACTTTCCTACTTCCCCCGAAGCCGAGAGGCCTTCTGATGCTCAGTCACCCTGCCTCATGGTCTCCAGCTCTAACCTGCCTGTCCAAATGTACATTCATTCATTTGTTTATTCATCCACCCACCCTCCAAGCCCCAAGTCACTTCCTCCTCCATGCCAGGCCCTGGCTGGGTGCTGAGGGGACCTGTATACTCAGATACAGTCCCTGGACAGACAGACTGAAGGTGGATGGTCCCAACCCAGTGAGTGAAGTACTGAGGAAAAGAAGCCCCTTGGAGCTGTAGGGATGGTCAGGGAAGGCTTCCTGGAGGAGGTAGTTCCTCAGCAGAGACCTCATGGTCAAGTGGAAGGAGGGATCTACTCTTCTCTGGGTGGTGCATGGAGACACAGGTTCTCAAGGGTGGGGACAGCTGAACTGCATCCTGTGAAAGACACGTAGTGGACAGAGAAGCAGGAAAGGTCTCCGGGGCAGCGGGAACAGCATATACAAAGGACCAGGCGCAAGACTCACCCCGGGGTGACGGTGTGCCGACAGCCACAGTGGATTTGGTATGCAGGAGCCCAGGATGGGAAAGGTTAAGGCAAATGACTGGATTAGAGATGACTGGCAGGGCCCCGGTCTGAAAGGTTTGAAGGCAGGGAAGGCTGTGACTTTATCCTGAGGGCAATGGGAGCCTTTGAGTGTTGCAGGCAGGAGAGTGTCTCCTGAGATTTGTGTTTGTTTTTTAAAGATTTATTTATTTATTTATTTACTTTTATCCTTTATCCCTTGTCACTCTCCTGTTATGTCATCATCTTGCTGTGTGGCACAGCAGGGCAGCGTACCTGCTCGTGGGGCCTGGTGGCCTGCATGCCTTCTATATTTTTCTTTTTTCTTTATTTTTACTGGGAGGTCCCGGGGATCGAGCCCAGGTGCCTCCATATGGGAGACGGATGCCCAACCATTTGAGCCACATCTGGCCCCTGGATATTTGTGTTTTAGAAAGAACACCCTGGCTACAGAATCGAGGGGAGATTGGAAGGAGAGAGGGAAGCCATTTGGGGAAGAAGAATGGCATCGTGAGTCGGGGGTGGGGGGGTGATCGTTATGCAGTTTTCTGCTGATAATGTTTCAACGCTTGTCCTGGGTAATTTCGTGAGTGTTTTTGTGGGCGTTTTTGGTGATAGTTTATTGAGCTGTGCACTTAAGGTGTGTGCCTTTATTTATTTTTATTTTTTTAAATGTTTTATGTTTCAATCAAAAATAAAAACATTTAAGAACATACTCATTTTACAAATGACCACGTGTTGGGTTAAGTTTTGAAAGGATCAGTAGCACCCGCAAGGCTCCGTTAGTGGAGCCAAGATTGAAACCCATATTGGCCGGAGCCCAGGGCACCTGCTGTTACACGCTTCTCAAGGGATGTGTTCTTCCCCCTTTGGCTCAGCCACGCCTGCCAGCCAGAGTCTAGAAACCCGGTTATTTCAACCAAGCTGCCCTTCCTCGGATGGCCTGCAGGGGGAGGCAGAGAGCAGGAGACGCGCCGCAGAGGGAGCCAGAAGCACCCAGCCAGACCGGGGCGCTGCTGTCACGGGCGGCGGCCGCAGGGCGGCAGGACTAGCCGCTCCCCGGGGAGGCGGGGCCGGGCAGCCCCCAGGGAGGCTGAGGCAGTGACAGGAGCCCCGAGCCTGGTGGTGGAGTCAAGTCCTACCTCCATTTTACGGATGAGGACAGGGAGGCCCAGAGAGCAGGCAGGGGCAGCCCAGGGGGCGAATCAGCCTTCAGAACTCACAGTCCAGTGCTCCTGCCCTGAACCTGAGCTGCGTTTCCCAGACTTGTGGGCACCAGTGAGGCCAAGAGAGGAGCCCAGGACGGCCGAGGCCCAGCCCAGCTCTGCTTGGAGGCGGGGGATGAGAAAGATAAGCCTCAGGGTGTGCTCTGGGGAGTGAGCCAAGAATCCTTTAATTACTTAGGCTTCTCCCGTGGATGGACACCCCCATACCCTGCGTGGACGGCCATGGGAGAGGTGGCAGTGTCCTGTGGCACCACCAGGCCCGGGCATGGTGTAGCCCATGTCCTGACCGTCTTAATTGTCTGCCTCCATGTTCCTGGGAGCTGGAGAGGCTGGAACCCCACTTTGTGATGATTAGAGGTGATAGTGGCCTCCTGTGTGGAATAAAAATGCCCTTCACAGGCCTGGCACAGAGGAGGGGCTGTCTTCTCTCCAGCAGACTCCATTTGGCCAGCCTGAGTCTGCGTCGGATACAGCTGAAATGTAGGGCTTCTGTGATAAGGTTGTTTTTTGATTTTAACTGGGGAAGGGGTGACTCTCCCACAAAGAATTCCAAATAATTTCTGTGGATACTCCGCCCTCAGGAAGGTGGAGCACAACTCCCCCCTGAGGGAGCAACTTCCTTCTGAAGTGAACTTACGCTAGGGACAGGGCAAAGGGCGATTTACAATGGAGAAACCTGACAAATGGGACCTCGGCCAGGTGGTCAAGGTCAACGTTAACAGTGACAAGTCATCGCCATAAGAAGTGATGACAAAGGAATGCTCCATCTGTGGTCTTCCTCAAAACCCGTAACCACAGACTAATCATGGGGAAAAACCTCAGGCCAATCCCAGCAGAGAAACAGTCTACAAAATACCCGACCAGGTCATCGCAAACAAGGAAAGCCTGAAAGCAAGGTCATCGAAAACAAGGAAAACTGCCTCCCCCTAAGGAGACATGACAACTAAGTATCATGTGGTAGCTGGGATGGGATCTTTGGGCAGAGAAAGGACATTAGAGAAACACTAAGGAATTAGGAAGAAAGAATGGACCTGAGTTAATCATGATGTATCACTGTTGGCCCATTAACGTTGACAAATGTGTCATGCTAATTAATGTAAGATGTTAACAATCCGGGAACCTAGATATGGGGTATACGGGAATTCTGTAGGATCATCACAACTTTTCTGCACGTCTAAAACTATTCTAAAATTAAAAGTTTATTTTTAAAAAATGGGAGGTGATGGACATAAGATTGGTGACTCTTCATTTTATCTGACGAGGTCATTGAGATTCCATCATTCTGACTCTTCTCTCTCTTTCCCAGTCACTGTCTGAGAACTTTCACCTCTTTCCTTTTCATCCGTCTCTCTGGGAAAAAAGTCCAACTTTAACTCTCCAGAAAATGATTTTAAGCTAGTCATAATTTTCCATATGCACAATTAAGACACTTCATTTATTTAAACAACAATCTAATAATAATAGCTTCTGCTTACTTTGTACCTAAAACAAATCAAAACAACAAAAAACAAAAGCACCCCGCCAAGCCCCCATCTCAAGACCCTTCCTTTGTTTCAGTTAAGAAAGCATGTGCAGATAGCCAGAAGACCGTGGTCTCGGAATAAAGGACAAGTGGAGAAATGGAACACATCCGGCTTAATGAGAATTCAGACCCTGCCGTCATTTTCTTGTTTTGCCGAGGACTGTTGGGAAGCTAGAGGCTGGCATTTGGGGACCATTAGCTCTAAAGAGAGTGGGGAGAAGACTATGGCCGGAGAAGCAGACTAAAGCCAGTTTCCGGATCCCTTTCCTTGGAGTAGAGAGGAAGGTGCTAGAGGAGGCAGGGACGGGCAGCAGGGATGGCAGCTCCGAGGCTTCAGGCCAGGAGGGTGACCAACAGTCCCGGTTTGCCCAGGACTGAGGGGTTTCCCAGATGTAGGACTTTCCGTTTTAAAACTAGGACTATTGCACATTTCATTGACCTGCTTTCTTTTGTGTGAGCAGTGTTATTTCTGATGTGCTATACAAATAGTTGAAGGTTAATTAGCAGTATAACTAAATAGGAATGCTGCCAGTCTTCTTCAAACAAACAAACAAAAAACCCTAGGACCATCCCCAGCAAACCAGGACAGCCAGTCCCCTAGTCAGGCAGATTGCCCGGCAGGGCCTGGGGGTCTCCCAGGGGAAGCTCTAGGAAGGGAAAGGCAGGCTGCATATGACCAGATCTTCCGATTTTTTTTTTTTAAGAGAAGCTGAAACTGGGATTTTTTTTTTACATGGAAACTCCCAAATTTCAAAAGAGGGCAGCTATTTCAGAAAACTGTAAAATGCTTATCAAGCATGGTGAGTCCTGTGAGATCTCAGGGGGTAGATCTAATTTGGATCTGCTGTGTGAACTTGAGTCAGTCCCTTGGCCGCTCTGAGTCTCAGTTTCCCTGACTGTAAAATGGGAATAATACTGCCACCTCTACAAGGCTGTGTTGTCCATTGGCAAGTTGAGTGCTTGGCCCAGCCCAGCGGACAGAAGCTCACAACCAACAGGCCTTAGAAAGGACACAAGCAAGTAGAAACAGCCAAACTGTCCACCAACGGTGGTCTGTCCACACAACAGAAAACACGTAAGCCACAAACGGGAATGGGGTTCTGCTCCGTGCCACAACATGCCTTGGAAACGTCATGCTAAGTGAAAGAAGCCAGGCACAAAAGACCGGATAGCGTATGATCCCATTTATAGGAAATGTCCAGAATAGGCAGATCCACAGAGAAAAAGTAGTGCAGTGGTTGCTCAGGGCTTGTTGAGGGGAAATGGGGGTGGGGGTGGGATGTGACTTCTAATGGGTGTTGGTTTTTTGGGGAATGATAATGAAAATGTTCTAAAATTGATTGTGGTGATGACTGCACCATTCTGTGACTATACCGAGCCACTGAATTTGTACACTTTAAATGGGTGAATTGTGTGGCATGTGTATTAGTCAGCCAAAGGGGTGCTGATGCAAAGTACCTGAAATCTATTGGCTTTTATAAAGGGTATTTATTTGGGGTAAAAGCTTACAGTTACAAGGCCCTAAAGAGTCCAACTCAAGGTTGCTCTCACCCAAGTCAGTTGCCATGTGTTGAAGCAAGATGGCGGACCTGGTCCCCCCTTCCTTAGCTGCTCAGCTGCTTTGTTCTCTTTGGCTTCAAACTATCAGGCCAGTGGCTCATCTCTCCCCGAGGCCCGCAGGATCAAAGTCCTCTTCCGTGTCTATGGAGCTTATTTGCTTCCGTCTCTTCTCCAGTAAGTGTCCAAGGGGGCAGGGACTTAAACTGAGTTACACTCTACTGACGTGGCCAAATTAAAGCCCTAATCTTGACTTAATCAAGTAAACTTAAAACCATTACATTGAAATCAATCAAAAGGTATCATACCCAGTTTACAAACATAATCTATATCTCTTTTTAGAATTCATAAATAGTATCAAATCCGCTACAGCATGTGAAGATTATCTCAATAAAGCTGCTTTTTAAAAAGAAAAGGAAA
Source organism: Cabassous unicinctus (assembly GCA_029593785.1). Lineage (NCBI taxonomy): Eukaryota > Metazoa > Chordata > Mammalia > Cingulata > Chlamyphoridae > Cabassous > Cabassous unicinctus. Next base: position 12,155 of record JAQZBX010061199.1, read on the forward strand.
CAAGCAACGAGCACAGCTAGTCCTCCTCCCAGCTCTGCCCCAGCCCCCTGTGCAACCCGGAATAAAGTGCCCCCCTCAGCCTCAGTTTCCCATCTGGAGAACACTGGCGTTGACCCCAGTGTACCCCGAGGGTGTGCCCGGCTCTGACAGCTTGTGCTTTGGTGATGACAGATGGCCCGGTACTCGCCAGTCACCTGTCCACAGAGACCCGAGATAATATGGGCCGAGGGTGGCCCCTCAGCTTTGAAGCCTGCAATTCTGCCTGCGTCTGACGAGCTGCAAGAGCCGAAGGAGCCTGTCGGACCCAGCGGAGACACACAGATGTCTGCAGTTGACAATAGCCTGGTCAACATGATATAATTAATGATTTGCCAACATTGGTCTCGTGTTTGCCGAGCTAACAGGGAGGAGTGTGCCTGGCTCTGGCTCCCACCTACCCGCTGTGTGGCCTGGGGCACATCACTGCCCCTCTCTGAGCCTCAGCTGCCACACTTCTGAAAGGGAGGTGGTGAGGATTCCAGGCAGCGACTTGAAAACCTTGGTTTGGTGCCTGCACGAGTTCGGGGATTTCTTAACCTCTCCAGGCCTCCGTTTGTCCATATGGAATCTGACAGCGTTTAACCAGGCATGCGCTTTCCTGCCAGGAATGAGTGCACTCCCAGGGGACATTTGGCAATGTCTGAAGACATTTTTGATTGCCATAATGCAGATGGGCAGAGCGAGGTGCTCCCGGCATCTGGTAGGTAGAGGCCAGAGATGTAGCTAAACCTACAATGTCCACAGCAATGAATTGCCCAGCCCCAAATGTCAACAGTGCTGAGCTGAGAGACTCTGGCCAGACAATCTCGAAGGTTCCTCCCAGCTGAAGAAGGAAGCTATCTGAACCGGATCTGAGTTGCCTTGGTTTTCTCAGTCTCCTGAAGGAATTTCCAGAAGGTGACTGTCTGAAGGCCACAGTTCCTAAACGGATAGTGCCAGACAAAAGCTTTCTGACCTTTTCTCCCTCCCTCTCCTCCCCTGTAGAATGGGGACAACCCTGCCCGCTTCCCAGGGCTGTGTGGGGGTTATAGCAGGAATAATAAGAGTGATCATAACCCGGAACTAACACTTTTACACGACTGTGCCAAGTGTTCACCCATAGGAACTCATCCAATCCTCGCAAGCACTTACAAGGCAGGATCTACTGCTGTTCTATTTTACAGATGAGGAAACTGAGGCATGGAGGGGGGGTTACTTGCCCAGATCACGCAGCTACCAGGCACTGCCCCCACATTGGGGTGGCCATTCAGCTCTTGCCAGTTGCCCCCATGCGTTTCCCTCCTTCGGGACGCTCGTCCTTGCCGCGCACTCCTTCTGGACACGGGGATGGTCCAGGGATGCACACACTTGACCCAAGATGGGCCAGTCAGAAGTCTTCCCTGGGGGATTGTGGTCAAGTGGAACTGGCACGAGCCTGGGAGGGCGGGAGCTCAGGGGGGCTGCTGGCAGGGCAGGATGGTTGGCTGGGTGGAGCTGATGCCCAGAGAGGCCGAGACGGAAAGGGGGAGAGAGCCCTGGGGCCTCCACCATCCACCCCCCCCCAAACACGCGCCGGCAGATTCACTCTGCTGCCCGCATTCCTTCAAGTTGCATTTCTGTCCCTCGCAGCTCAGAGTCCTGCCTGACGCATTCCCTCCCCACCAGCTTACCAGCCCTGTGACCTCTCTGTGCCTCAGTTTCCTGGGATAGCAGTAGCTTCCTACCAGGTTGTCGTGGCGATTTGAGGGATGCCTGTGCGAGATGTGGGGGATTATTTCGGGTCCGTTGGCTACGTGTTTATTGAGGGTCTCCGAATCTGGCTCTCGGCCGAGGTGGGCTTCGTGTCAAGGTATTTCTTCTTTAAAATCACACCCTTGGCCTCCAGGGGCCGTGCTCGGCTGGTGAGAAATCAGGACATTTCATTTCTCATCTGTGCTCGCCAATTAGACAAATGACTTCGTATCAGCCTCCCCCATATTCAGTGCCGGTATTTTACATGCAAATTGCTACTTTCTCACGCTCAGCCTACTTGCCTGGGTCCTCCAGCTCTTACACAACTGCCTCCTGGCTCTCGGTCTGTCCATCTGTCAGCATTTGTCCCTCTTTCCAGTTCTGTTTACTCTCTAAAGGGGCTCCCAGGGATGCGAGGCCAGGTAGGGCCGAGGCAGGAGGGACTTTAACTGGGCGACCAGTTACACTGGTGCTGGGAGAGCCACAAGGCCTGGGCAGGAGGGGTGGGCATGGGATGGAGTGGGGGGGGTTGTAACCAGGGCCCAGAGGCGGGGCTGGAACCCCCAGGAGGAGAAACACCCTGCCTCTCCCTTCCTCTGCCCTCCGCCAGCCCACACACAGGGGTCTGGGGAACGAGGTGGTGGGTGGCGGGTGCCGCCTGCTCCAGCCATCCAGAGCAGAGCCGGGAGTGCAGGGCACGGGTTCAGGGGGCAGGGAGAGGAGCACTGGACTTGGCGCTCTCCCCGAGGCTAAGCCTCCGACCTCTCTGTTCCTGTCTACAAACGGGGAAGGTGCCCCACCCCTCCAACCAGGATCCCCACCCCCACCCCAGGTGTCACTGACAAATGTTACTTTTCTCCCATTTCTATGCAGGGTGCACAGCTGCGGGTCGCTCTTGTTGGGACTTGACTGATGAGGTCTGGGAGAAGGAGTGGGGTGGCCTGGGGAGGGAAGGAGGAGACGCTGAGACTGGGCGGCCCAGTCCCAGTGTCCTTGGCCTGGGGGTCCCAGTGAGGGTCACCTCACCTGCCCCTGCCCCTGTGCAGAGCAGAGTCTCCCGGTGGGTCCTAGACCATGAAGGAGGCAGGCGGGCTTGTGGGCGCTGGCTGGGCTCGAATCCCATCTCTCCAGCTCTCAGCTGGGGCCCCTGGGGCAGCGACCTCCATGACCCAAGCCTCAGTTTCCTCACCTGCAAATGGGGCTTACAACCACATGTAGCACCTACGGCTGTTGGGAAAATTCACCGTCGCCACGTGTTCTAAGCGTCTGGCTGGGGGCACGAGTAGCTGATGGTCAGCCGGCCCAGGGGCTGTGGGTGAGCCACCGGCTCTGGAGCTCCTGGCGGGCTGTGTGACCCTGGGCAAAGCTGTTTGTGAAGTGGAGATAACGGTTCTGCAGATTTCACAGGGGTGCGGGTGAGGGTCAGGTAGGATCCCAGCAGGACACTGGCCCCGAGCAGACCCTCCGTGTGTGCTGGGGGAATTGAACGTGGGCCCACGTGTGTGGGAGGCCAGCACTCAACCACTGAGCCACATCGGCTGGCCTGGGTTGGCGCCCTCGTCTCATTGCTCATTGTTTTTGCTTGTTGTTTTTTGCTCGTTGTTTACTTGTTTTGCTTGTTGTTTTGCTCATTGTTTGTTTTCTTTAGGAGGCACTGGGAACTGAACCCAGGACCTCCCATGTGGTAGGCAGGCGCTCAACTGCATGAGCCTCCTCTGCTCCTTCGGCATTATTACTTTGATCCCTCCCCTACACACACATCTATCCAGGCCCCGCCACCACCCAGCCCTGTCAGGGAGGAAACCTGAATGCACCTGAATGAGCTGTGTGGCTGGGCAGGGCCATGGACTGGAGCTGCCCTTAAACTTGGGGGGAAAGGGGCAGGGACTGAGTTTGGAATTGTAGTCACAGAGGACACCACCCTGCTGCCTGGCTGTGACTCATGCAAGTGTGTGTCTATATACATGTATCACTTCAACTTCACGATATTATCTAAGAAGTGGGTCTGTCATCATCTCCACTTTACAGATGGGGAAACTGAGGCACAGAGCTGTCCTGTGGCTTGCCTCAAGTGTCACTCAGTTGGTATTGAGGGAGGGGTTGGAGAGAAAGGTGCTCAGGTGGGAGATCCACCTGAGCTGTGTGATCTTGGGCCCGTCACTTAACCTCTCTCCGCTTCAGTTTCTTTACTGAAATGGGGAAGTGTAAGGATAGCTCCTCCCTCTGAGGTGTATGAGGATTCAGTGAGATAATGCTTGTCAGGTGCCAGCACCGTGGTACAGGCTCAAGCTATGTTAATAAGAAAGCAAAAGGCTCAGCCTGGGGAGGTGGGCAGTACAAAGATCCCATGCCAGGAAATGCTTCCCAATAAGTTGCTGACGATAGCGACGTCTGGCCCCACTTGGCCCTGAGCTCGGGAATCCCCGCTGCCCACACTCCCTTTGGGGCAAAGATCCGGGATGACACAGGCTCCAACTTAACTCCAGGCTCGGCTCGGCCAGGAGGGAGGGGCCGTCACTACGGCCAGATTCTGCCCCAGGTTCTCCTTACGCTGAAGCTGCCCACGCAGAAGGGTCAGGAGGCTGTCATGGCTCGTGACTCCTGCTGGTCGTGTTGCGTGGCAGAGTCATCTGAAAACAGGGAAATCCTCCCCATGTGAAACCACATGCTCCTCAAAGGGCGGGAGGGCAGGGAGGACAGGGGGCCCAGCTGGGACACCCCAACTGCTGGGGACCCCTCTGGTACCTGTCCAAAATGATGTTTTATTTTATTTTTAAAAGGATGTACCTGTGACCTTGGACTGCTTCTAATAATGGAGGAGAAAATGCCTAAGTGGACTTTATTGAGATATATGAACAATTGCAATTAGACTGTAAGCTTTAAATCACTGTTAAATTTCTTGAACTTGATCATTCTACTTAAGGTTGTAATATAAGTTAATATCCCTGTTCTTATGGAAAGTATATGAAAATATTAAGTGTTCAAGGAATATGATGTATACAACTTACTCTGAAATGTTTAGCAAATGGATAGATGAATAGATGATGGACTAGACAGGTAGGTAGATAGGTAGGTAGGAAGATAGACAGAAGATGGATGATAGATAAAATTGATAGATTAAATGGTTAGATGGATGGATTGATAGATGATAGTAAGATAGATGGATAGAAAAAAGGAAAAGAAAGAAATAAAGAATAATGTGGCAAATGTGGCAATATGTTAGAAGTTAGAAGTTGGTGGATCTGG
>JAQZBX010061201.1:0-17149 GCA_029593785.1 Cabassous unicinctus
AACCAGGCATGGCTGCGCCGCGCGGCCCGGCCCGGCCCACCGGCCTCCCGCGCCCTTCGACGGCCTGGCTGGTCCGCTGCCGCCCGCCCCTCGACGGGCGGCGCAGCGCGAGGCCTCGGGCGGCCTCCCACTACTGCCGCCCGGCGCGGCCGGCCCGGCCTGGCGCCCCGCGCCCAGAATACGCTTCCCTCTGGCCCGCGCCGCGCCGCCCGCCCGGCTGCCCGCCTGCGCTCGGGAGTCGGCCCCGGGGACGCCGCGAAGGACCGCCTGGGAAGGAGGACTACGCCCCCCACAATGCACCGCGCCAGGAGCTGCTCACTTCCGGAGCGGGGGAGTGCTTATTCCGGCCGCTTCCCAGGGCACCGCGATGGACTCAGCAGAGCCGATTCTTCCCCACACTCGGCTTTGTCTCCGGCGGACGAGAGAGGTGTATACGGTTGGAACTCTGTCGTCTGGATGGCTCCTCACAAGGACCCAGAATCCTGATTTGGTGCCGCCTCATCAATGCGCAAGCGCTTTGGGCATATGCCCATGGATACTATAATTCCCGTGATTCCTCGCGTTGAGCTCGGCGACGGCGGCCTGGAGCGCCACCTAAGGAAGAGGTCGGTGGCCGCTGACCAGGACTTGGGCGAGGTTGTGGTTCCCTACCAAAGGTGGTCCCCCAACCCCTAGCGCTCCCGCCTCAGCCGTTCGCGATAACTGACTTATTGATCGAAAGTCACTATTAGGCGCCAACTGTGTGTCAGGGCACCGTGCAGGGCGTTGGGAACCTTGCGGGGAGCCAGACCAACCCGGCTTCTCTCTCCTGGGGCCTGATTATCATAGAGATGGGGGTGGGGTGGGGTCCGTCTTTTGGATAATGGATGAGAATGCACGCTATTGGATGTCTAATAACAGAAATAAACGCTCCAAGGAAATGAACAGGACAGATAAAAGGATGGGGGCGGAGACCCAGTTTATGTTGGGTCAGGTAGGACTCGGAAGAAAAGACAACAGAAAGCTTAGATAAGCCCTGAGGCCGGAAAGGAATGGGTCCCCCACTTAGAGAATCTGGAAGGGGGTAGCAGAAACACCGAAAAATACCAAATTGGGCCAAGTTAAAGGATTTGGGATTTGATTCTGCAGGCAACTGGGAGCTATAAGAGGATTTTAAGCGGGAAGATAGACAAGATTTTTTTGTAACAAGATACCCTCCCACTCCCTTGACTTCTATGCAGGAAATGTTTTAAAGGGCTTTGGAAAACCTGGGAGGAGTCCATGCCGTCATCTAGGGGAATCACCTGCAAGCTAGCCTTCCTGTGATAAGTTCCACCTTTCTCTCCCTTGCCCTTCCTCTCCCTTCCTCCTGTCTCCCCCTCCCTATTTTTCTCTCCTGATAACAGATCACAGGTAAGAAATTTAAGCCTGGTATATATTATTTCTAACTATTTAATATAAAACAAAATAGGTTGGGCTGTTTAAAAGCTTGCAAAAGAGAAAAATAACACTCCAAGTTAACTGTTACTTTCACTTTTAGTTTGTTGTTCTTTATTATAAAAGAGAACCCTGCTTGAAATGTTTTAGAAAATAGAGTAAATGGAAAAAAAAGAACTGTTTTTCTAGTCCCTGCATTCAAATATTACCATTGCATTTCTGTTTACAACTAATGTGATCTTCAGTTATTTGTGTGGGTTTCACTGACCCATAACAGGAGAAAGTCTCATTCCTCCTGGCCCACACAAGTCCACAGCTTGAACCCTTTCAAATATAGAAACGGCTGATCTAGTGTGCACAATCCATGGTGAAAGATGTGCATTCATTTGGCTGAATCATTTATACAAAGGTATAAACATGAATCCTAATTTCGTTAGATGCTTAAACTTTTAAATTCAGCAAAAGATCATTGTGTCTGCTATGTGTTTTCATTGTCATATGGTTTCTGATATGGTTCTACTCTTACTGTCTCAAGACTCATTTTGCTCAAAAAATGTTTGTGAGAAGTCAAATTTATATAACACACAAAACATTGAAGATTATGCTCAGCTAAAACTCTTCCTTCCAGTACATAAAATTACACCTCTAATCTATACTTAATCTTCTGCACTCAAACATATCTGAAATCCATGGCTTCCTTCCCACCTTCACTTGCCTCCAATCTGCCCACCCTCTATCTTGTTAACTCTGGAGAAAGGCAAGAACCTCATCACATGTCTGCCTGCTTCCAATCTTGCCTCCCCTACAATCTGTTCACATGGCTGCCAAAGAAAACCTGATTATGTCATATTCTGGCTTTTAAAGCTCTCCTGTGGCTTCCCATTGCATTTAGAATAATGTCCAAACTCCTTCCCAGGGCGGGCAAGATCCCATGTGGTCTGACCCTTCCCAACCTCTCTCACTCTGCCCTCCCTCCCTCACTTCACATGCCAGTGTTTTTTTGTTTTGTTTTGTTTTGTTTTTTTAACAAACAAATTGTAAATATAAAGTTTAATCAATTATGTGAACACACAGAATAAAACTGTGTAAAGACTTAAACTCATGTCACAAACTGTTTTGAAATCATTTGTGATTCCTCCATATTATTCAGTTCAAGGCTTTACTAATAAATAAATAACTCCATTTAGGTGGTTGATCGTGACTATGGAAATGTGCCTGCAGTAGGCCAGCAAATTAAGTCAGATAACACAGAGGTCAGATCAAAATGACAAGGAATATTGATAATGCTTTTCGTCTGGAGTTCTCTTATTTTGAGAAGCAAGGATCTAATATTTTCTTTGCTCTATTTTTTTTTTAACACAAGCACAAATACACCTATGCTTGTTTTCAGTATCTGATACTTTATACCCGATCTAGGAGCATTCTGACAAAAAGGAAAATTCCATGGGAGACTCAGAACCTAAGTTCCATTTCAGTTGCCATGAAAACTTCCTAGAAAGATGGGGGTACTGTCACTAGTAAAAACTATGGTAATGGATTCTCCAGCAAAAGCAGAACTTTTGAGAGTCAAACTTCATCTCAAAATTGCATGTTTGAAGAGCATAACATCGGCGCGGGGTCACAAACGACCCACTAGTCTCAGGGCCCCTTGCCTCATCTCTTGGTGGGTACAGACCCGACAGTGTAGTCTTTGTAAATGCAAATCTGACCAGGTCACATAAAGGATAAAATTATTTGTCCTGGCTCAAGTGTCTCTCATCTTTGGCAAGGGAGATTGGAATGAGAGGCTTTCTAATAATAGCGACTGCTGTTTATTGATAGCCAGACTTTACATGTATCAGATCCTGAATTAAGCAGTAACTCACTGAATCATTACAAGCACCATAATTAGGTGGGTATCATCCCCATTTTACAGATGAGGAAACCATGGCTCCGACTTGTTGAATACATTTGCCCAGGATTACTTTCAGGTAAGGCTGCTTCCAAAACCCGAGCTCTCAATCACCACTGCTGTTACCGCGCGCAGCAGGGTAGTAGGGCGAGAACTACGATTCCCGTGGGGCTGTGCGGCAGCATCGCGAGAGTTAGCTTAAATGCGGCGGGCGGGAACGCGGTGGCCGTGGCTTCTCGGGCGACGAGAGTGATGATGACTGAAGCTATGGCGCACAGGGACACTCCAGACAGCGAGCCTACAACGCGCACGCTTCTGCGGCGCGTGCTGGACACAGCGGACCCGCGCAGCCCGCGGCGACCCCGGAGTGCTCGGGCTGGGTATGTGCGGCCGCTTTTAAAGCACACGAGCAGCCCCTGGGACTGGGGATGTTTTCTGGGTGGAATCAAGCACAGACCCTGTTGGAGAGGGAAATTGAATCTGGGAGACCGGCTGAAGCCAGGGTTCTGGGAACAAACTGTCTCGACTCCCCTAACTGGGCTAAGGTTAGCTGTTTGTGCCCCACCTCTGGGGCTCCAGGAGTCGAGGCCTCGGGACCACTGAGCCCAACTGTGCGCGCATCTTTGTGGGCCCCGCCTCCGGACGCGAAGGATAGTTGTTCAGAATCTGATCTTCTTCCCTGTTCTCTAGGCCACTTCCCCAAAAACCAGCCCAGGAGGGTGTCCAGGCATCTGACCTGAGTTTATGCCTTCCAGGTGGTACCCCACCTTTCCCTGCACATTCAGTTCTGTCTCTCTAGCTCTCAGATGGAAAAGAAGGGGACCTGGAGGGCACAATCTGAGCCCAAGCCAGGAGGCAGGAACTGGAATGATGCTTTGCTAGGGAGCAGGAGATTTTCTCTGGGTTGGTGAGGGTTGTGGTGAGTGTATGGTGCAATAGGTGGGGAATAGCATCTGTCAGACTGGGGCAGTGTAGTTCCTTAGTAGGCACTGAGAAGCCATTCATTATAGATTTCGGACCTGGTAGCGATGAGGTGGGAGCTATGGTCTGGGAACATTTATGTGGCTCTGGAATCTAAGAGGGATTGAACTGGAGAGAGAAGGGCTGGGGTGAACCATATGGAGGTTGCTGTCAGATACTGACAAGTATTTAAAAGGTTTAAAAATACTTAACTTATTAAATGTACAAATAAAGTTAAGAGAAAAAAAAAATACTTAACTATCCTTGGATTATTTTAATGTCTGGAATGGATAGTCTTCCAGTTGTTCCTCTTGTCTGTGTGGCTCACCCCTACTTATCCCTTATGATTTTGCCAAAGTCACTTCTGTGAAGCCTTCCTCAGTCCCTCCCTGGCAGAGTCAATCATATTCCCTCTTTCTTCCCATACTCCTACTCCTCACCTCCACCCACACCCCTGTAGACATAAGGCTGGAAATAGGGGCTATGGGAAAGGCAGATGGTTTTTGGGTCCCTAGTCCTGAGGGTAAAGGACTTCAGTCAAGATCCCTGATGAAGGCGTGTCTCTGTATTCTCTAGCTCCCCCTCCCTACACAGTTCTCAGAGACGTAGATCCCTACGCAGTGCCCAAAGAGCCCTGCTTGAAACACCTTCCTCCAGGAGGCTGAGCAGCCAAACAAAGGCAATTGCTAGGCGGCGTTCCTATGGAGCCAGGGTAAGTGTCCAGCCCATTGGCTGCTACAGAGTCCTGACTGCCTTCAGGGTTCTGAGTTCTAAGGAATTTCAAGGTAAAGGAACAGATTGCTTGGTACTTTTGCTCATAGGCTATTGGCAAATGGTCCCACGTTCAAGCAGGTGGGCACCTCGAGGAACAGACACCCCGGACCCTGCTGAAGAACATCCTACTGACTGGTTAGTGAGCACTGGCCTTATGGTCAGAGTTAGGCACCAGTTCTATGCTATCCCTCATTCAGGGCAGCCTGCTCTGCCAGCCCCACCTTCTGCTTGCTGTTTCTACAGCCCCAGAATCTTCTGTCGTGATGCCTGAGTCAGTGGTGAAGCCAGAGCCAGCACCACAGGTGGTCCAGCCCTCCAGACGGGAAAGCAGTCAGGGCAGGTGCACAGTGAACTCCCCACTGGTTGGGCTACTGGGCAGCTTTGATCAGAAGGCCTCCTAGGGGCCCCAAAAGCCAGAGTTGGGCGTCCGGGGCCTGTCTGAGATCAACTCTGTCCTTGCAGCCTGGAGCTGCAACTTCCTGAGCTCGAGCCCCCCATAACTCTGGCTCCAAGTCTACTGGCCCCTGGCAGGAGGAAGCAGAAGTTGAGACTATCTGTCTTTCAGCAGGGAATGGACCAGGAGCTGCCCCTCTCCCAAGGTGAGGCTCTGGACACCACCAGCCTCACCACTCCTGTTCCCTGGAGAGGTTGGGAAGGCCTGAGGGAAGACAGTCACAGGCCTGGATAACTTACCATGGTTTCTTTTTTTTATATCCTCTTGCCGGTCACTGACAGAGCCTCATGGGAATGCTGATGCCTCTTCTCTTACCAGGTGCTGTTGCCCTGTTCTGGGGGTTGGTGGAGGAGAGGCTTGGGGAAGGAGGTGCTGACTGGGATGGAATCTGGCCAGACTTCTCCCTGCCAGTTTTAGCCTCACAGCATGATGGCAGTGTTCCAAGAAATGAGACCTACAGAGCAGGTGGGGGAATCCTCTGAGGAAACTAGGCCTGAGGCAGCTGACTTTCCTTTGTGCCTCTCTTCCTCCCATCAGCTCCCTCAACCTGACCTTTGCCACACCTCTTCAGCTGCAGTCAGTGCGGAGGCCTGGCTTGGCCCGCAGACCTCCCACCCGCCGACCTGTAGATGTGGGTGCCTTTTTGCAGGATTTGCAAGATACTTCGCTGGCCTTGGCTCCTCTAGGTGAAGTTGAAGTTTCCCTCTCCCAGACCTGTGGAGAAAGCCCCCCACCTCTCACTGACAGACATTAGATGCAGCTGAGTCCAGGGTCTGTTCCCCTCTCTGTAGGGTCGAGAACAGAGTGAGCCTGGCCAGTAACCTGTGAGGAATTTCTCCTTTCTTCCTATGAGGTGCTTCTTGCCTTGGTGGGGCCTGGCCTTGGTTCTTCAGTGCCTCCCAAGCCCCCCCATGGCTTTGTGGACCTACTGAACTAAGAGCAGGAAAGGGGTGTGATATGGCGATTGGAGCTTATTAAAAGGTGCCTGGTTTTCAGAATCAGCTGGCCAGTTAGAGCTGACCTAGGAGCCTGACTCTAGACAGAATTTGCCAAGGTAAGAGGAGGGTTCTGGTTAGAAGGAGCAGAGTGAGAAGTGGAGAATGGAGGCATGTATGAACAGTTTGTGTAGGGCAAGCTGTGGAGGCCTGGGAATATTAGACTAAGGAGTTTGGTAAAGGAGGAGGACTGTGGAAGAGAGAAAAGGCTCAGAGTGGCCCAGGCCTATGTGCTCCCTCTGACGGCATCTTGGGGCAGACTTATGGGGTCAGCTGCTGAGGCCCTGGTGACTGGGTTGCAGCAAGTGAGCCTGGAATACACTGAGTGCCAGCTGGCCCTTGATCCCCAGGTGACAGCCGCAGAACCCCTGTTGCTACCCTACCAACGGACACTGTGTTGGAAGACACCCAGCCCTTCTCCCACCCCTTGGTTGGCCGCTCCCCCGGAGTGCACCACTCTCTGCCCTGCCCCACTCACACTGGGGCTGCAGATGCTGAGAGACCTGTCTGCCACAGGACACGAAGCAGTGGGCCTAAGCTGCAGAACAATAGTGAGTATGTAGGGCAGATAGCCTGGAGTAAGCTTGGCACTGGTGCTTCCCTTCTCAGGTCCATGTGTACTCCCAGGGCCCTCTGGCTGTGGATCCCTCCATCCAAGAGCAGATTCAGTGTTGGTCCAGGAGACTCCACACCTGTGCCTTGGGGCAGCCTCTGGCCTTGCCTCTCCTTGTGGGCTGGGCTGGGTTTTGCTACTACATCTTTACCTTTCTCAGAGCTACAGCCTTTGCCATCTGCTTCTCCAGTATGTATTCTCTCCCCTTCATTCAGGTCTTGGGAAAACAGCCCAGCCTCTGGTAGGAAGGGCAGAAGAGGTCAATGCCCTTGATATGGGCTTCCCAAACACCAACAGTAGTGTCTCTGCAGAAGGTGGAGTAAAGCCCTTAGAGGACAGAGTTGGTGAGGAGGCAGAGGAAAGGATGGAAGAAGGCTTGAGTAGAAGTGAAATGAAAGAGGCAACAGGAGTACAAAGATCTGCCAGGGCAGAAGAGCATGAAGAGCACACCGAAGTGCAAGAAGCAGAGGGTTCCCAGGGGGCTCTTGAGGCTGCAGAGCCAGAAGGATCTTCAGGGGACGAGGACACCTCTGGTGGGACAGGTAAGGGGCCCAGTGCAGGGATCTGGGGGTGAGTGGACAGCTGTGTTTGGGCCCTGGCCTTGGAGGAGGGACTTGCCAGAGTTGTGCTTTGGGGCACTGCTGGATTGGTGTTAGGGCCCCAGGGAGACTCTGAAGGGCCCCTTACCTGGCTGGCTAGAGCTAGGTGGGGCCCTTGAGGAACAGGACAAGGAGGCTGTGGACCTGTGGGGCTAGGTGGGATGGTCAGGACTGAGCCCCTTGTAACCCTGCCTTTTCTCTACAGCAAGCCCAGAGTTGGCCTCCAATACCCCTGAATTTCTCCAGGCCAGACGACTTCATAAGTTTCTTGAGCCAACCCCACCAGCCAGTGCTGCAGAGTAAGAATGCAGGACCCCATTCCTCATGGGTCTTTTGGAAGGAGTCAGGCACTGAGGCTGGCATAGGGTACCCCATGCACCACATGGTCAGCCACCTCCCCTTCCCACAGATGTGATTTTCCAGGAGAGCAGGTGGGCTGGTCTGGGTGGAGCTTACCAAGAGGACATCTGTCATTCTGGTGCCTGTCTCCAAGGGCTTACAGGAGACTGGGGAGGGGGGAAGTGCCAGGTCAGTATGTAGTCAGAGAAGGCTTCCTGGAGGAAGATTAGCAGGATCAAGACAGGTAGCAATGGGCTGTGGGGAGGAAATGTCCATGCTGAGGCCTGAGGGTCATGAGGCTGAGCAAGTATTGCTTCATGTGATGAGGCTAGACTGGGACGTTAGGTCCAGATTGTAGAGGACTGGAAGGCCCTCTCCCTACTGCCCCTCAGCAAATGGTTGAAGCTGCTGGTTTAGGCCAGCCAAGGAACACACAGGCCCCAATCTCAGCAGGAGCAGCAAGACTTGTTCAAGCGACTCTTCAAACAGCAATTTTGACCACCTCTGTCTACTGCTGTCTGCAGCTTATGTTTAGAGCCTCTTGGGCCTCTGTCAGCCAGGCTTCCTCCCAGGGCCCGAACTGTTGGCTCCAGACCCCATAAAGATCCCTACAAGGCTGGACTGAGCCACTATGCGAAACTCTTTAGCTTCTATGCTAAAATGCCCATGGAGAAGAAGGCTCTTGAGATGGTAGAGAAGTGGTGAGTCCTGGACACTCGGGGTTGGGGGAGGAGCTCCTTAGATCCCAAACAGGCCATTCAGTCCGCTCTACCCGAAACTTCTTTGCAGCCTGGACAAGTATTTCCAGCATCTCTGCGATGACCTGGAGGTATTTGCTGCTCATGCCGGCCGCAAGACTGTGAAGCCGGAGGACTTAGAGCTGCTGATGCGAAGGTGAATGGGGGTTGCTGGGTGTGGCAGATCTGTCCCTTCCTTGCATGATGGAGGGATGGGAGTGCTGGTGCTGATTCTGTTTATCCCTGTCCCCATGTGCCACAGGCAGGGCCTGGTCACCGACCAAGTCTCACTGTATGTGCTTGTGGAGCGCCACCTGCCCTTGGAGTACAGGCAGCTGCTTATCCCCTGTGCATTCAGCGGCAACTCTGTCTTCCCTGCTCGGTAGTGGCCAGGCCTAAACCACTGCCCTGTCCCCACCTGTGCCCCCTTGATCACACCTACTCCTCCAGGCTTCCTCTGCCACCCTCCAGCATCAATAAAGTGTCATAAATAGATTGTGCTGTGTTTAGGTGCATGTTCTGAGGCCAGCCAAGCCAGGGACTGACCTGACCCTCCCACTCCCCAGTACAGCTAGGAGAATGGCATGAGTTCAGACAAACACAAACTTTATATCAAAAGTCAGGGACTAGCAGCCCAGGAACACGCAGGCTGTTCACAGCAGCTCTAGCTTGCAGGCTCCTGCTCTCGAGGCCCCATGCGCCTTATGTCAGACACTTGAAGCCGTTCCAGCACAACCTGAAGCCATGTTACAATGCCTTCTTCCTTCTCGTCACCCTCCTCTGGCAGATCTGTCTCAGGGAGCTGGAAGGCCTTGCTCATGTAGATTCTCAGAGTCTGCCTGTCCAGGCTGGGGTCGATGTTCATCAGGGCCTCACGTAACCTGCTTAGGGTCACCTGATGATGACTGCCCCCCAAATAGAGAGAGAGAGAGATTGGCCCTCACCCTTCCACTGTGTACCCACAGACTCTAGGGTGCCCTCTTTTCCACTGGGCTTGAGGGAGCAAAGGAAGACCTAGGGACTTGAGATGCCACCCTGTGGCCCAGCCTGTAGGACTTGCCTTTGGCTGAGTGGGCCTGAGGGCCCCAGAGTCACTTACAGTTCCAGGCCCAGCTCCTGTTTTATCTCCTGCACATACTGCTCCTTCTCATCCAAGTACTGTTCCCACAGCTTTTGCACAAAGGGCTCACTCTGGCCCTCCTCGTTCTGGAAGAGGCCACAAGGCAGGGTGAGGACACATTGCCCAGGGGCCAGCCGAGGCTAGTTCCTGGACCCCCTCACCCACCTCCATAAACAATGAGTGGTAGTTGAGTAGGTCTGCATTGCTGCTGCTGGGGTGCCAGCCTCCCGCCTCCATCAACTCCTGAATTTGCTCTTCCTTCTTGAGGGGGAAGATACTCTTGAGGATGGTGCTGTTGGGAGACATGAGGACCACCAATAGGGGCCTGGTTCAGGCCTGCCCATCCACCTTCCTGCACCCTCCACTGCCAGCTCCACTAGTGCTCAAAAGGGCAGCGCTTTTTGAGGCTGTGGTCCTTCCTGCCAGGCTCCCCTTTTCCCTGCATACCTGGGAGCCTGGCCACAGGGGGTATTGGACAGGAATTTGGGGTGGCTTGGCTTGGCCTCTCACCTGAACTGCTCCACAGATAGGAGCCCCTCGTTCTGACTGTCAGTGCTTGTCATCTCCTTCAGCAGCTGTGCTATTGTCCACTTCTGGTTGATATACACAGTCTCGCTCATCTACAGGGAAGGAAGCGTTCCTTAACTTGCTGTTTCCTGGAGTGTCAGGGGCAGAGTTGGGCTGAGCTGGGGACAAAGGCCCCTCTGTCTCCCTGAGGGCAGCAGGTGGGGGGTCATGTCCAAGCTCACCTTCCTCATCAAGACTGCATAGAACTGACTCATGACCTCGTTGGAGCGGAAGAGCTTGATATTTTCAAAAATGGTGTAGGCCCAGGCCATGGCCTCACCAGGCCCAAAGCGACGCTCCAGGAAATTGAAGAAGAAATCTGTAAAAGTCTCTTTCTACAAGGTGGTGGGGGTAGGGGGAGACTGGGTCAGTCTGCCCCAGGGCTGATTGGCCTTCCTGCTCCCTAGCACCTTGAAGGTACCCCCTGGAGGACTCTGGAGGCCAAGCTGGGCCAAGGTGGTTGTTGAGATCTGACCTGCTCTTCCGCGAGACGTTCCTTCCAGGCATCCTTAAGGAGGTTTACCACCTCTTTCTTGGATGGCTTCTTATTCTCCACCACGCCATCGAACCGAAGGAAAGGGGGGACAGCGTCTCCATAGCCCTGGAAGGGAAAGTCAGCTCATCTCTGGGCCCACCCCCAAGCAAAAAGCCTCAGATGGTTTCCCAGAACCTCTTCTCCTCAGCAGCAAGGCCTGGCTATGGCCCCAAGCTTCCCCAGCCCAGGAACTCCCCTACCAGACCAGGGAAAAAGTCTTTCTCCCGGAGCAGGCCCTCGCCAATCTCCTCCAGTAGCACATCCACTAGCTGATCGCTGTTCTTGCCCTCGGCCAGCATTTGCCAGCGCTCCGGACCCCCAGCCACCACATCTGCAGTTGGGGAGAGACAGCTGGAGCCCAGACCACGCACTTTAACCTTCTCTGGGGCCCCATTGGCCACTGTTACCTTCGCACTTGGTCCAGTCAGGCCGTGGTGTGGAGGTACGCTGGATCTCCTGCAGCTCAACATAAAACTGGTCCCGCTCTTTCAGTGTGCTCATGTGCAACTGCAGCAGAATCTCATGCTCCTTACGGACCTCTTCGTAGTCAGCTCTCAGGCTGTCCAGCTGTGGGCAAGGTGATTGGTCCCAGCTCCCCATCAGCCGACCTAGCCTTACCCTTCCTGGCCCTGCCTGCCATCTACCACCTGCTCCTGAAGATCCCTGTTGGTCTTCTCCTGCATCTCAAAGTCCCTCCTGGGCACCACGTCTCCAAAGTTGGCCTTCATGGTGTTGAGCTCCATTTGTGTGCGGGTCAGGTCTTGCCGAGTCATCTTCAGAGCCAGTGCTAACGTCACAGGGTCCTCCCCCCAGATGCCTGACAGGGAGCATACCAGTCCTCATCACCCTGGCTCCAGAGCCTGTGGCCCAGGGCAGGGTTAGAGTGCCTCTTGGGGCATCCCAAGGTCCTACTGCCCACACTGGGGCTTGTCCACAGCACTACCACCCTGGGGCTTGAGTAGAGAAGCCCAGGACATGGGGTACCAGGTTTGTCCTGTCTGCAAGGAGTCTAAGCTGCCTCAGCTGCCAGTAGTGTGCCTACTTATGATTCTCAGTCCAGCTCGGAAGACCCTCAAACCCCTGATGGAGGCAGGGACATTTCTCACCACGAATGGGTATAGAATAGGCAGATATTAGGAGAGCTGGATGAATGGGAGGCATATGGTGAGAGACAGACTCCTCGCCAATGCCTCTTCATTGGGGGAGAGAAACCCCCTCAGACTTACCTGGGGACTGGGCTAGTGACATGTCCTCCCGCTGATAGCGTAGCTCATTCAAGTCTGCGATGAGGATCTTGCGGGCATCTCGCTCACTGAGGTAGTGAAGGTATTCCTCGGCCAAGTTCTTCCTCAGTTTGGCCACCTGTTGGGAAGGCGGCTGTGCGATCAAGGGCTGCTGCTAGACCCCTGTATGCAGATAGTTATCACAGGGGATAGGATGGGTGCTGGATGGCCCCATCAGGGCCTGGAAGCAGGAAAGGTGATGAAAGCAGGAGACTGGCCATTCCTGAGAATCCAGCAAAATGCCAATGCTTATTCCTGTGGAGAAAGACTGGTGACCAAGGAGCAGGGCTCTGCTGGCACCAGGGCCACACCAAGCCAATCCCAGAGTGTGGTCATAGCAGGGTTTCTGGGGGGAGGCAGTGGCTCAGTAGGTCACTCCAGGCAGAAGGGTGGAGGGAATTAGGGGATCACCTTGGTATTCAAGGTCTTGAAGTCACTCCTGGGGTTGGAGTAGGCAGGAATCCAGGGAATTGTTCACCACACCACTCCCCATTCACCTCACTCTGCAGTGAGATCTTCTCCTCATTCTTTTTGTCGATGACTTTCAGCAAATTCATCTTCTCCTTCTTGAGCAATGAGATTTCGTATCTCTCCTCTGCCCTCATGGCCAGGATCCTCTCATTGCAGTCCTCATTCACAGTGACAAGCTTGGCCTTCAGGGGCTCCAGAGCCCGAATCCTCTCCCTCTGGTGGGCTAAGCAGGGACAGGCGGAAGAGTCCCTTTGGGGCTATGGAGAACAGGCAGCCAGGAGATAAAGATCCTAAAGTCACAGGAAAGTGACTGTGTCCCTTGCAAATTCCAGGAATCTGTGCACACCTCATTCAAAGCCATGACCTCTGCTTAAGGCCTGTCTGCTATTACTCCCCCCACCTTCACCCCCGTACTTCCTTTTAAACTGGAGGCAGAGTCCAGAGAAGGGTTCACTCTCAATAGAAATAGTGCACTATTTTCTACATATACTGCCCCCCACCCATGCTTCCCAAAAATGAGAGGTAGTCAGGCGCCCTGGGGTACCCTGTCACAGAACAGTGTGAGCAAAGAACTGAGCATGGCTTGGTAATGTCACGGTCCATGTAACAGTTGGCCCAGACCTGCTGTGGAGCCCTAAAAGATCAGAGTAGGATCCTCTCCACCCCTTCCAGGCTGAGCCTGGGTGGGAGAGTGGCTGTCTTACCCAGCATCACCTCATATGCATTCTTGATGGAGGACAGCAATGGCTTGTATGTTTTGAAGTCTTCTATGAAGAACTCAAAGATCTCTCTGTAAGGCTGGCAAGAAAAGGGAACCTGTCACCTCCCAGCCCAGAGTTGCCACCCTCAATGGGGAGCCAAGTCTTTCTTGTCTTAGAAGTGTTCCAGCATGAGGCTGCTGAAAACCCACATTCAGGTAACCACCATCGAGCTATGGGGCAGCTCTGCACCTCTTGACTGTTCTCTGAGGCCTGGCAGACCACCCCTTCTGTGCCCTAGCCTCGAACCCCCTCTCTAGCTCTGCAGGCAGCCAGCCTCTTGCCTTTCAAGCACTGGGCTGCAGGTGGTCTCTCACCTGCACCCCCCCTCTCCATCTTAGACCCCTATGGGGGCAGGAGATGAAAGGGTCTAGCCTGACATTGTGACCACCAAGTAGAGGTGTGGTTTCCTGTCCCACTTGGACCCTTGGGAAGTTTCTGGAAGCAGCATCGCTTACTGGAATGAGCACAGCCTCTGGAATCACACCTGAGTTTAAACACCAGCCCCACCACTTTGTAGCTGTATGTCTTCAAGCTTTTGCTTTCTTGGTGTGATAACTTTTGCTTATGAGATCACATGTAAAGCCCCAGTCCAGGGCCTGGAACACAGAACTCAGTGAATGTTTCAGTCAGTATGGCAGTCAGAAGTTAGGGATGCCCCATCATTATCCCTATTTGAGCAGTGAATTTTGGTGATTTTCTCCCTAATATTTATGGGAATCTAGGTTGCATCTAGATTTCTCCATGTATCTGGCTGGCTCCTCAAGCTTGTATGACCCGTGCTTGCCCAACTGCCATGATTCAAGCTCCATTCAGGATGACCTGACCTGGGGGCTCACAGAACTGAAGGTCTGGAGACAGCATCCCGTTTGCCTGACTCTGGTGGGGAAACTGAAACCTTAGAGGAGTTTTGGGTATATACCAGCAGCCTTGCCCTGCTCATTGGTTTGGTCAGAGGACAAGCTTCTCTCACTGAGGAGAACCCAAAAGAGTCGGAAACACGTCTCTCCTGAAGGTCTGAAGTGGTCAGTCTTGGTAAACATCACCTCTTCCCTCCCCTTACCCTGCCCTTCCCACAGTTTATTCTGTGGCTCAGCTCTGACCTGCAGCCTTAGCTCTTGGGCAGAATCTGTACCCAGGTCCAGCAGGAGGAGCTCCCTGCGTAGGTAGTTCTCCAGTTGCTCCAGGTACCTTGGCTTGGCAATGCCCATGGGCTGCTGCTGCCAGCTGCTGCAGGGGAGGATGGGCTGAGATGGGATGGGACAAGCACTCTGTGGGGCCCTTGCACCCTTGGCCTGGGGCAACACACATCCCTGCCCTGTCTCCCTGTCCAATGCCCTGTCTGTACCAGCCCATTCACCATCAGGCTGTTCCTGACTTACCCCGCTCGCTTCCGGCAGTCATCTGAACAGGGCTTTCGGTTCCGCAGAATGGTCTGGCCACTGGCGTACGTGGGCCATGGGGACAGGTGGCCACTGATGGAGAACTGACTGGACTTCAGGAAGACACAGGTGGGGTTACCATAATAACACTGTTTCCTATGCTGATGCTCCTCTCCATATCCCCCTCCATTCCTAATGTTTCTTACATCACTCTAATATGCTTCGTAATTAAGACTTGGGCCCTAGAGTTAGATAGGACTTGGGTTAAATCCAAGCTCTCCCTTACTAGCTATGTGCTTTTCTGGGCCTCAGTCTACTCATTGTAAAATGGGGATAATGGTAATCCCCACCTCACTGTATTGATGCAAGGATGCAAAGAGAAAGCACAGAAGGCAGTTTAACCAGACTCAGGCACCTGCCAAGAACTCAGTAAATCCAAATTCTTCTTTTTCTCTCTCTTTTTTTTAAGATTAATTTTATTTCTCCCCGCCCCCTCGTTGTTTGCATTTGCTGTGTCTGTTTGTTGTGTGCTCGTCTTCTTAGTTGCTTGAGCCACCTCCGCTTCCTGCTTTGTTGTGTCTCTCATTGTTTTCCTCTCTGTGTCTCTTGTTACATCATCTTGCTGCATCATCTTGTTGCATCAGCTCACCGCACCAGCCCGTCAGCTCGTCGCACCAGCTCTGTGTCTTGCTCATCTTCTTTATTTTTATTTTTATTTTTTTAAATATTTATTTATTTATTTATCCCCCCCTTGCTGCTTGTGTTTGCTGTGTCCGTTTGCTGTGTGTTTTTTCTGTGTCTGCTTATCTCCCCCTTGCTGCGAGGTGTTGCTGCTGCATCAGCCCACCGTGCCGTGCGGGCCGGCCTGCCCTCACAAGGAGGCCCCGGGAAGCGAACCCGGGGCCTCCCATATGGTAAACAGGAGCTCTATCGATTGAGCCACCTCCGCTTCCTGCTTTGTTGTGTCTCTCATTGTTTTCCTCTCTGTGTCTCTTGTTACATCATCTTGCTGCATCATCTTGTTGCATCAGCTCACCGCACCAGCCCGTCAGCTCATTGCATCAGCTCTGTGTCTTGCTCATCTTCTTTAGGAGGCACCAGAAACTAAACCCGGGACCTCTCATGTGGTAGGTGGGAGCTCAATCACTTGAGCCACATCCACTTCCCTCTCTATATTTTTTTATTATAAAGACCACCTCATTTATTCTTGTTTATACACAATTTATTTTTAAATGTGGTAAAATATACACAACGTAAAAATCATTTTAACCATTTTAAGTGGACAATTCTTTGACATTGAGTACATTGACAATACTGTGTAACTTTCATGACTATCTATTTCCAGGCTGTTTTCAACATTCCAAACCAAAACCAAAACTCATTCAGCAATAATTCTTCATTCCCCTCTCTTCCCACCCCTGATAACCACTTTCTTTTTCTGTCTCCATGAATTTGCTTATTCTAAGTATTCATATGAAAGAAATCACACAGTATTTATCCTTTTGTGTCTGACTTATTTCACTCAACATGAAGTCTTCAAGGTTCATCCATGTTGTAGCATGTATCAGAACTTCATTCTTTTTACGGTTGAATAATATTCCACGGTATGCATATACCACATTTTATTTATCCACTCATCTGTTGATGGACACTTGGAATGCTTCTATCTTTCAGTGATGGTAAATAATGCTGCAACGAACATTGGTATACAAATATCTGTCTGAGTCTTTGCTTTCAATTTTTTTGGGTATATACCTAGGAATGGAATAATGACTAATGATGATCAGCATCTTTTCATATACTTATGGGCCATTTTGAATATCTTCTTTGCAGAAATGTCTATTCAAACCCTTGGCCCATTTTTTTTTTTTCTTTCACATTTCAAAGAAGACTTCCTTTAAAGAGAACATATTTTTACATATTTTAATAGTCATTCATTCAACAATAATTATTTGAGTGACTCTAGGCCTGGGGGATACAGCAGCAAACAAAACAAGTGAAAAGCCCTGCCCTCGTAGCACTTACATTCTAAGGTGAGGAGCCGGACAATTTGTAAGAAATGATTAAAACATTTAGAATATCTGATGGTGACCACTGCTACTGAGAAAAATTAGGGAAGAGAGATGGGAATATGTATGTGTTGATGGCTGAATTATGATTTTAAGTGGGATGGCCTTGACCCATTTTCAAATTAAATTGTCTTTTTATTTTTATTTTTTTATAGATTTGTCATTTTATTTCTTTTTTTTTTTTTA
>JAQZBX010061202.1:0-17147 GCA_029593785.1 Cabassous unicinctus
AGTCCCAACGTTGTAATTTCAACAACATAACTGAAAATCCCTAGAGTTCATCTGCTCCCTCCCCTGACCCTCTCCAGAATGCCATGGACAGTCCAACCCACATCCCCACCCTCCTCCTTCATAGTTGAGCACCACTCAACCCAATAGCATCACTACACCACTGTCACACCCATCCACTGCATAACTACACCCTTCTGCCTTATCATAGATTTTGCCCATGTGGGCATTGGCTCACAATCCTCTACTCCCTTTCTGTCCCCTGTAAACATATCTTTAAGACTCCAGCTCTGTGAGTCTGCTCAGTTTGCTTAATTAATATCAGTGAGCTCATGTAACATTTGTCCTTCAGTGCTTGGCTTGCTTCTCTCAACATAAGGTCTTCAAGATTCATCCATTTTTTTCCATGTGTTACTACTGCATTCTTTCTTACAACTGAGTAATATTCCATTGTGTGTATATAGCAGAGTTTGCTAATCCATTCATCTGTTGATGAACGTTTGTGTTGTTTCCAAATTTTGGCAATAGTGAATAATGCTGTTATGAACATTGGTATGCATATATCTGTTCATTTTCTTGCTTTCTATCCTTCTGTGTATGTACCTAGTGGTGGGATTGCTGGATTTTATGGCAGTTTTATAGTTAGCTTCCTGAGGAACTGCCCAAATGTCCTCCACAATGACCGCACCATTCTGCATTTTCACTGGCAGTGGATGAGGGCTCCCATTCCCCCACATTCTCTCCAACACTTGTAGTCATATATTTTTTTTAAAGCCACCAGTCTATTGGGAGTAATAGGATATCTTGTAGTTTTGATTTGCATGTCCCTAATAGTGATGTTGAGCATATTTTCAAGTGTTTGTTTGTTTGTTTTAGCCATTTGTATTTCTTCTTTGGAGAAGTGTCTATTCAAATCCCTTGCCCGTTTTTTAAATGGGTTGTTTGGCTTCTTATTTTTGAGGTGTAGGATTTATTTTTATATGCTGAATATTAGGCCCTTATCAGGTGTATGCTTACCAAGTATTGCTTCCCATTGGGTAGGATGCCTTTTCACTTTCTTGACAAATTTCTTTGAGGTACAAACATTTTTTTAATTTTAAGAATACCCCATTTATCTATTTTTTCCTTTCATTTCTCATTCTTTGGGTGTAATGTTCATGAAACTATTTCTTAATACAAGACTTTTAGGTGCATTCCTACATTATACTCAAAGGTCTTAATATTCTTGGCTCTTATATTTAGATATTTGATCTATCTTGAGTTAATTTTTGTATAATGTGTGAGATGGTGTTCATTTCTCAATCTTTGGATATGGATATCCAGTTATCCAAGCACCATTTGTTGAAGAGGCCATTCTCTCCCAGTTGAGTGGTATTGGTGGCCTTGGTGGCCTTTTCAAATATCAATTGACTGTATATGTGAGGATCTATATCAGAACTATCAATTTAGTTCCATTTGCCAGTATGTCTATCCTTGTGCCAATGCCATGCAATTTTGACCACTGTGGCTTTTTAGTATACTTTATAATCAGGTAGTGTGATTCCTCCAATTTTGTTTTTCTTTTTCAATATGTCTTTCACTATTTGGGGCTCTATGTCCTTCCAAATAAATTTCACAGTTAGCTTTTCCAATTCCATAAAAAGTACTGTGGTAATTTTTATTGGGATTTCTTTAAATCTGTACATCAGTTTGGGTAGGATAGACATCTCAGTGATGTTTAATTTTCCTCTCCATGAACAAGGAATATTCTTCTATTTGTTTAGATCTTCTTTGATTTCCTTTAACAGTGTTGTGTAGTTTTCTGCATACAAGTCTTCTACATCTTTAGTTAAGTTTATTCCTAGGAATTTGATTACTTTAGTTGCTATTGTAAATGATATTTTTTTCTTGATTTCTTTCTCTTATCACTCATTATTGGTGTACAGAATGGCTACTGATTTCTGCTCATTGATCTTATAACCTGCCACTTTACTGACATCATTTATAATCTCCAGAAGCTTTCATGTAGATTTCTCATGGTTTTCTATATATTTGATCATATCATCTGCAAATAGTGAAATTTTTACTATTTCCTTTCCAATTTGAATGTCTTTTTTAATCTTTTACTTACCTAAGTGCTTGAGCAAGTACTTCTAAGAAAATGTTAAATAAAAGAGATGCCAGTGGGCATCACTGTCTTGTTCCAGATCTTAAAAGGAAACCTTTTATAATGTCACCATTGAATATGGTTAGCTGTGGATTTTTCATATATATCATTTATCACATTGAGGAAGTTTCATTCCATCCCTATCATTTGAAGTGTTTTTATCAGAAAGTATTGCTGTTTTTGGTGGTTTTTTTTTAGTGTTTTTATTGCATCTATAGAGAAGATCATGTGGTTTTTTTTCCTTCATTCTTTTTATGTGGTGTATTACATTGATTTTCTTATGTTGAACCATCCTTGCATACCAAGGATGACATTTGATGTGTTGTTGAATACAATTAGAAAGTATTTTGTTGAGGAGTTTAGCATCTAGGTTCATTAGTGAGATTGGCTTATAGTTTTCCTTTCTTGTGTCATCTTTAACTTCAGTATTAGGGTGATGTTGGCATCATAGAATGAGTTAGGCAAAGTTCCCTCCACCTTTATTTTTTGGAAGAGTTTAAGCAGGATTGATGTAGTTCTTTCCAGTATGTTTGGTACAATTCACCTGTGCAGCCATCTGGCCCTGGTCTCTTCTTAGTTGGGACACTTTTGATGACTAATTCAATCTCATTACTTGTGATTGTTCTGTTGTGTTCATCAATTTCTTCTTTCATCAATGTAGGCTGCTTGTGTGTTTCTAAGAATTTGTCCATTTCCTCTAAATTATCCATTTTGTTGACATACAATTTTTCAAAGTATCCTCTTATGATACCCTATTTCTACAGCATCAGTCAGAAGTCTCACAGCAGTTCTTATTGCTAGGTGTAACATAAAGTAGGCACAGACCAAGCTTAAAACTGAATTAAACAGAAATGTTAAGCATGGAAGAATTTGACCTCAGGGATCAACCATCCCTTCCTATTTCCCCCATCCATCTCCCTGACTCAAAATATTCACAGTTGCCAGTGTTTGAAGTGGGAGATATTTGAGTGAAAGAAGAACTTGATGGAAGTATAAATTTCCCTGGGAAGTGGATGTGGCTCAAGTGATTGGTCTCCACTCTACCATATGGGAGACCCTGGGTTCAATTCCCAGAGCATCCTGCTGACATCAAGCTGGCCCACGTGATGGAAAGCTGATGGCCCCTGCCATGGAGAGATGACAGCCCATGTCATCAAGAACTAGCACAGCAAGATGATGTAACAAAGGTAGATGCAGAGGAGACACTGAGAGATGCAGCAGACTAGGGAGATGAGGTGGCTCAAGCAATTGAGTGCCTCTTTCTTGCATTGGAAGTCCTGGGATCAGTTCCCAACTCTTCCTAAAGAGAAAGACAAATAGAAAAAAGACAAGCAGACATGGGAAGAGCACACAGTGAATGGACACAGAGCAGACAGTGAGTGTAAACAACAAAGGGGGAATAAAAAGAATATAAAGAAATTTAAAAATTTCCCCTGAATTTGAGAAGAAGAAGAAATCAAAGGGCTGAGGATAGAGTGGGCAGAACTAGGACCACATGGATATTAGGTAAGCACTGAGAGAAATGTAAGCAGACCGGGCCTGCATGGATATGAGGTGTGATCTTAGTTACCCCAAGGGGTCCAGTGGCCCACATGGGCTGGTGGTTTTTTGCCCTCTAGTACTTATTGACCTTCTGGCTCAGCCCCCAACTTTATGGCAGACTTGAAGGGCTCCTGGACAAAACTAGAGTGCAAATTTTAGGTGATTGTGCCCTAACATGCTGGGAATCCTGTTTACAATTCTGACAGAGATGAGATGCTGCCACAGGGTATGAAAAAAGCCTGGAGTTGTGTACATGGGTTGGTGGTGTGTGTATGGAGGGAGAGTAATGGATAAGTTCCACTGAACCACAGCAGGGACCTAGAAGTAACCTAAAGACCAACCCTTCCTCCTAGGTCTGTGCCTCTCAGCCATCCTAGGAAACCTCCTAGAGGAAGGGGGTCTGAATGATGGAGGTGGATTTGTTTGATTTACTTTCCTCCAGGAGCCCCCTGCAATCTCAGCCCCACCCCAGCCCGGAGGGTAGGCACACTACTACCTTCAGCCACCTCTCCTACCTTTTGCTGAGGCTGAAGGCTGAGATCCACCTCCCCACCCTCTGAACATATTCCCAACCTCATCCCCATCACAGAGTAAGAGAGTCTGGGAGGTCAGAAGGTGTCCTGAGAAAGAAGAAAAGCATCAATCTGAAGAGATATTCAGGACTGTGGCTTTTCATGCAAGTGACAATGGGCAGGAAGAATGAATGACTTAAGCCAAGGTGGGGTCAGGGAGGCATCCTACTGGTCCTGGAGGGAAGGTCTTGGGCCTTGGCAAGTAGGGGTTTGCCTGCATCTGGGGCTATGGCAGTATAGGATTAGGAAGCACTAGGGGCAAGGAAGCTGGGGGTCTGCAGCAATTAGCTCATCCTTGGCAGTACAGGACAGGGGTGTCAGCTCCACCTTCCCAGGCTCTGTCCTGAGACTAGACCAGTGACATTCAGTGTCTGCTTGGGAATTTGATACAGATTATGAAGAGATGCCCTTGGAGAAGCCCTGGAATTAGGTCATTAAGGTTGGAGGAAGTGACTAAACTCTGGCTCTGGCTACGAGTCCTGATACTACAATGACAGTTCAAACTATGAGCAAGAGTGCCCAAAGAAAAGGAAAAGAAGAAAAATTAGAGAAGGCAAAATATCTTGGTGAGGATGAAAGGAGGAAGTGAAAGGTAAAGAAGAGCAGGAGCCTGATGTGATTGCACTGCCTCTGCTGGGGAGGACCCCAAGTATGGGCCTGTTCTTTCCCTAGGAAAACCTGGTTTGTAGCAAAGAGTAAACTAGGAATATTAACGGCTTCAGGTCTCAGTTTAATAGATATCTTTTCTAGGCCAACTCCTTAAGTGGGGACTTTGAAGATTGGGAAATATGGAGTAAGAAGTCTCATAGCTTCATTTTATCCCTTAGAAACTGAGGCAAGTGGGTTTAAATTCCTAGCTGTTGCCAGTCTGGAATGAGAATCCAGCAGCTCCATTGCTCTCATTACATTGACTCTGCCTCATAGGAAGATAAGAAAAGGAGCTCTGGCAAAGAAGGACCATGGACTTTTATCTTGAGAAGAAGGCAGAGGCCAATCAAAGGGAGCCAATCTCAACCAGGCCAGTTTCAGGATTTCACACAGACCTTTCTAGAACACCAGAGCTTGTCATTTTAACATGAGGTTTGACACAGTGCATTTTAGATTTTAGGGAGAAGTATGGAAAGGAAGAAAATGGGCGTTTTATTTTCTTTCTTGATGTCATCTTGCATCACAGTTTCCTGCCATCATTCTTTTTATCTTTCTTTTTTAACAAACAAGCTAAGAATGATTTATGAATTTTCAAGACTTGCTAAGAAAAGAAAGAAAGTATGGCACAGAGACTAACCATACCAACACAGTCTAGACTGTTTTCTGTCTGGCCTTTACAGAAAAAAAAAAGCCAATGCTTTGTTTAAAATTTTTTATTTATCTGTCCTTACCATCTTAAATAGATCAACTTTAGAAGAGTGTTCCCAGCTTAATTAGACTCTTAAGAGATAGATCTGTAAACCAAAGTGCAGATAAAGACCTTTGGGGAGAAGGGAGTTCTCACTTATGTTCAGGTCATTACTACCTAGTGTCAAGTTCACTTAAAGGCCCAAAAGAGAGCTCTGAACTTACTTGGAGCATGCATTTGAAACAAAGGATGTTGGATATTCCTCCATGAAATTTCTGTAATGATCACTGGGAGAGATCAATATCTGCAATGGATGGGGTTTGGCTAGAATTCCAAACAAAAATTTTTTGTCTTTTGGTCTGCCCCCATAACATGTCACAAGCACAATTCACATAAGTTACCATATAAGAGGGGATATTTGTATTTACCATGAGGAGTGCCTCTTCTTAGTGACACGAATATCCTGTGTCCAGGGTATATCTCACAGATTTCAAGAAAGCTGAGGAAGTAGGGCACATATGCATGACATCAGAGGCAGGCCAGGAGTTTTGAGATTGGTTATTCAGACCACCAAGCCTCACATAACCATGGTGGATTCCCCAAAGGAAAGATTTGGAATGCTCATGTATTTGTTCTCCATGTGTCATGTTTTCCTGTCTGACTTTCAAATGGTCAGAAAGACAAGGCCAGTGACAAGTTTGCTCTTTGGCAAGTTTGATTTTGGTTTGAGCATCTCCAAATAACAAGGGGTGACAGAGGTTATATTGTATTGCAGTAATTTGTGACAGGATCTCTCTTTT
Source organism: Cabassous unicinctus (assembly GCA_029593785.1). Lineage (NCBI taxonomy): Eukaryota > Metazoa > Chordata > Mammalia > Cingulata > Chlamyphoridae > Cabassous > Cabassous unicinctus. The sequence goes on from JAQZBX010061202.1 coordinate 6,394, forward strand.
CTGGCAATGATTCCCTCACTCCTTTGAAAGACATTGTCATGGTGAACAAGTAGATTTATATGTTTAAGACCTTAGCTCTAAGCTCCAAGATCCCACAGAGGAAGACTGCCCTCAGATGGAAAAAGAAGGGGAGATGGGAGTGGAGGCTCTGCCCACTGCCACAGGCAGCCACAGCCACTTGGGGAATTGCAGGGAAACCCCAGAGCCCACCTCTCATCCCCGACACCCTGTGATCCGTGGGTCCAAGGACATCACAGTTCCTATCTCAAAGAGAATCTCCTCCCAGGTAATGATACCTTCAGATGGCCTATCTCCAAGCCCATGATCTCCAAGTCTCCACTGGGGCTTCTGGCTGAGGTTTCCCATGATAGTGGAGCTGATCTGAGCCCTGATTTGGTCCAGACTGCTGATTTGAGAGGAAAACCTATTGACCATGAGTGTGTGCTTCATGAAGTCACAAAGGCAGGCTAGGCAAGATCTTAGTGCCCAGGGCTCCTGCAGACCCAGCCTTCAAGACAGATGTTGGCTATCTGCCTTGGGTGGTTCCCAATTGGGCTTTGAGGGACTAGGATGGAGCCTGGCAGGGGATAGGGGCTGTTTTCATCCATGAGCACCCAGTAGCAGAAATGCCATGGCCACTTGGGTGAGAAGATGATGGTTGGGATGTGTGGAACCAGTGGAATGGCAGGTGAGAGGAAAGCCAGGTCAGGGCTCCCTAGATGCCTGGATCCACCTCACTATACGAGCAGCCTTTTTGTGTGTGTGTGGAAAACAAGGCCTTGGACTTCCTCCATGATGTGCTGGTTCAAACATGCTAGGAAGGTGGAGCCCTGGCCAGGCTTGGTGACAGAAAGCTTCCAAGGAAGGGCTAGAAGGGCTGGGCAGCTGCACACTGGGCAGGATAGCAGGGGACCTGGTGGTTCCACTTCAGAGATTGGCCACGGACTGGCATGGGCTGGTGATAGTGTTGTGCATGGTATTTTGATGGGATTAGTGTCCTTCCAGCGACTGAGCAAGGATGAACAGGGTGGGGTAGTTTCAAGGCTCTGAAGGGAGTACCCACTGAGGATACCTAACCTGGTGGGTGTTGGAAGACAAGGGGAGGCATGCCTCCTTGGAACCCACATGGTGAGTGGGGGGTGGGGATCTAAGTCTCTGGTCCATCTGACAGAGAGCTAGGCATTGCTGGACCTGCTCACCTTGTGCCTTGTGACCACAGCCTTCTCTCTTGGGGTGTTGGTGCTAAGCAGACTTGGAGGTCTACTGCAGCAGCTGGGATGCCTGGCAGAAATTCTTGTTGCTTAAGAAAAAAATAAGTAATTTATTATAAATGGTGGTGTTCATTTTTTTTAGCTACATTTCTTATCACACCACTGTCACTTGATGAACTATGAATCAGGGTGGAGAATGGATGATTTTAGGTTCTGTCTCAGTATGAAACCACACTGACTCAGATTTGCTATTTAGGGTCTCTATCCTGTCACTTTTTCTGGGTCCACCATTGGCAGTTTGTCACAGAATGTGCCCATCCTGAGAGGCCATGACAGAGTCAATAAACAACCTAGTTGCAGACATGTGATGCAGTGGATACCACCACTGCAGAGGAGTCAGGGCATAAGTTCTGCTTGACACTCTGAGTTGGTTTCTTCTGGTTTTCATGTGACCCTCTCCCTCTTTCCCACTCTCTGTCAATCTGCCACATAGTATCTCTGCAATCATCAAAGCTTTCCCTTCACATAGATATGAACTTTCTTTTCTCTTCCAGCCCCCCTTCTTTCTGGGTTCTGCTGCCTTCAGGTTTCTCTCTCTGGAAAAGTTTTTATTGTGGTAAAATATACAAAACATAAAAAATATTTTAACCATTTATAAGTTTACAATTTTGTGACATTAAATACCTTGAAAATTTTGTGTACATTTACCACTATTTCCAGAAGCTCGTCATCCCAAACAGAAGTCTTACACATTAAGCAATAAACCTCCATTCTCCCCACCCCCCCACCCACTGGTCATAACTCATCTGTTTGCAGTCTTTATGACTTTACTTATTCTAAGTATTTCATATAAGAAAAATCATGCAGTATTTGTCTTTTTTATCTGGCTTATTTCACTCAGCATGGTGTCTTCAAGTTTAAGCCATTCTGTAGCATATCTATTTTTAAAAAAAGCAGTTTTAGAGATATTGGAAAGATGACATCAGACTAGAAGTTAGGGCTCAATTTTCTCACAAAAACAGTGGAGAAACAGCCAAAAGCTGTTGGGAGGGAATTGTTGGGGGTTCAACAGTCCAGGACAGTGCTACACAACTCCCAAGAGGTTGAGGGACAGAGAGATGAAGAACATGAAACAACAAACATGAGTTACCAAACCCCCACAGTGGCTGAGAAGGGTTTGCCTCCCCAACCTCCAAGATATTAACCTGGGGTAAAATCCCTGGCTTACTGCTGCTGACTGAAAGGGGAACAGACATCTTCCTCCCTGTTTCAAGGAAAAAGGTAGAGGGAGTTGACAGGCTTTTCTTCCATGAATTTGGCCAGCAGTGCTCACTTTGAATCTTCACTCTGAAGATTCAACACAGGAACACAGAAAAACCATTACTGAAATTCCTCTGTGGAAAGGTGTGCTGATGAATGTCATCTGCTAACTTATCTGTTAATTGCATGGAAAAAATTGGTTTTGATTCTCTCTGTATCCTAACCCCTGGGAGAAAATCTGTGTCTCATTACTAAGGCCTTGGACCTATTTTGATAACTTAAGCTGGGCAATAAAGACTAAGTTGAATCAAATATCAAAGAAGAGCTTTGGGAAAAACAAAAACACAATAGACAAAAGAAAGAAATTGGCCACCAGAGAAAGTTCACCAATATATTCAGATATCTAGATATCAGCAAAAATTACAAGTCTTACTAGGAAACAAGAAGATTTGGCACAACCAAAGGAACAAACCAAACATCCTGAAGAGATACAGATTAAAGACAATTCTTCAGTGATAATCACACAATGCTCCCGAATCAATTCAAAGAATTGAAAGAAAATATAACTAAAGAGATAAATGATATTAGAAAAAAACACTAAGTGAACATATAGAACAATTTGAAACTCTGGAAAGAAAGTAACACACCTTATGGGAATGAAAGACATGATGGGTGAGATTAAAAATACATTATAAACACATCAGAGCAGATTTGAATTGCTTAAAGATAGAATAATTGGTTCTGAAGACAGCATCTAAACTGGAAAAGACAGGAGAACAGAAAGAGAAGAGAATGGGAAAAAAATGGAACAGAGTCTCAGGGAATTGAATGACAATGCAAATACACATTAACATTATCATTGTCCCAGAAGGAGAAGAGAATGGAAAAAAGACAGAAAGAATATTTGAGGAAATAATGAATCAAAACTTCCCAACTGTTATGAAAGACATAAATATCAATATTCAAGATGGACAATGCACTACAAACAGAATAAATCTGAATAGACCTATCCCAAGACACCTACTATTCAGAATGACAAATATCAGAGACAGGAAATTCTGAAATCAGCAAGAGAAAAGCAAAACAAGACATAAAAGGGAAACTCAATAAGATTAAATGCCAACTTCTGATTAAAAACCATGGAGGTGAGAAGAAAATGGTCTAATGTATATGAGATAATGAAAGAGAAATGCTTCCAGCCATGAATTCTGCATACAGGAAAATTGTCATTAAAAAATAAGGGTGAGTTCAAAGTCTTCAAAGACAAAACAAACAAACAAACAAACAAAAAAAAACAAACTCTGATAGAATATGTTACCAAATGACCAGAATTACAAGAGAAACTAAAGGGAGTGCTGCAGCCTGAAAGGAAAAAATAAGGGCAAGTGTTGGAGAAGAATGTAGAAATGAAGGTTATTAGGAAGGGTAAATTATAAGGTAAAAATACAATAGACCAATATGACAACAGAGAGCCAAAGGAAAAAATGGATAAAGTAATGCCTTTACAGTAATAACATTGAATGTTAATGGCTTGAACTTCCCAATCAAAAGACACAGACTGATAGAATGGATAAAAGATATCAGCTATCTATATATTGTCTACAAGAGACCCACCTCAGATGTAAGGGCACAACCAGTTTAAAAGTGAAAAGTTGGAAAAAGATATTCCATACAAATAATAATTTTAAAAAAGAGCTGGAGTAGTGATACTAATAATGGACAAATTCATTTCAAATGTAAAACTGTCATGTAGGATGAAGAAGGTGATTATATATTAATAAAAGGTGTAATTCACCAATAAGAAATAACTATATTAAATATTTATGCACCTAACCTGAATGTACCAAGAAACATGAAGCAATCACTGGCAAAATTGAAGAAAGAAATAGATGTCTGTATGATAATATTTGGAGAGTTCAACACACCACTTTCAGTATTGGATAAAACACCTGGACAGAGGATAAATAAAGAAACAGAAAACTTAAATAATATGATAAATGAACTAGACCTAATAGACATCTATAGAGCATTGCATCCCCAAACAGCAGGATATACATTATTTTCAAAGGCTCATGGACTCTTCTCCAAGATAGTCCATATGTTGGGTGAAAAGGCAAGACTCAAATTTAAAAAAGATTGAAATTATACAAAACACTTTCTCTGATCATAAAAGAATGAAGTTGGAACTCAATAATGAACAGAAAATGGTAAATTCATAAATATATTGAGATTAAACAACACACTCTTCAATAATCAGTAGGTCAAAGAAGAACTTGCAAGAGAATTCAGGAAATATCTTCAGATGAATGAAAATGAGAACACAATATATCAAAACCTATGGGACATTTCAAAGGCATTGCTAAGAGGGAAATTTATAGACCTCAAGGCTTACATAAAAACAGAAGAAAGAGCTAAAATTGAAGATCTAACTGCACATCTGGAGGAACTAGAAAAATAACAGCAAACTAACATAAACCAAGCTGAAGGAAAGAAATAGTAAAGATCAGAGCAGAAATAAATGAAATCAGGCACACAAAAAACAAGCTCTTCCAAAAAATTGTTCAGGAAAGAATGCTACCAAACTCATTCTACTAAGCCAACATCATCCTCATACCAAAGCCAGATAAAGATACTATGAAGAAAGAAAATTGCAGACTAATATCCTTAATTAATATAGATTTAAAAATCCTCAAAAAAACACTTGTAAACTGAATCGAAAAGCACACTAAAAGAATTATAAACCATGATCAAGAGGGTTTTATGCAGGTATACAAGGGTGGTTCATCACAAGAAAATCAATTAGTAAAATAAACAAAAAAGTCAATTTTTAAAAAGACTCTTTGCTTGTGTGATATATAAACATATATAAATGTGTTAAAATATTAATCGGCATTGTCACAGTGAGTGGAAATATACACAATAAAAAAAGAGATTGAATTCCTATCCTGGGGAACTCTGCTACATTCTCTAATGGAACAGCAACAATCCCCCAAGTACAGGGGAAATGACTAATGAAGCAAGGTGGTCCATTGATGGACCGTTCATATTGATGATTATGCTTATGAACCTTTGCTCTTGAAATTGAAACTTAGCCTAGTGCTGTAGGGTGCTTAAGAGTTATCTCCTGAAAGCCTCCATGTTGCTCAAATGTGGCCTCTCTTTAAGCCAAACTCAGCATATAAATGCATTACCTTCCCTCCAGTGTGGGACATGACTCTTGGGGATGAGCCTCCCTGGCATTGAGGGATTACTACAAAGCACAAACTAACAATACAACTGGAAAAAGACCTGGAATAAAATGGGGAAAAGGTAAATACAAATGAGTTTATATGGCTAAGAGACTTCAAAGTGAGTCAGGAAGTCATCCCAGAGATAATGCATATGCATGACTAAGCAGGATCACAAAGAATGTTAAAGTAGATACTCCCCTAAGTAGTGAGGATCCTAAGGGCTCTGGAGTCACCCAGGTCCTACAGTTATGGCAGATAGCTCAAAAGTGTGCTGCTTTGCCAGTGGATCCTACATTGGAATTTGTGCTACAGAGCATGACAGAGTTGGACAGAGTTGTGACTTCTCTACACATGTGTCTTCTGTCCCTTCTATTTGAATGTATATTTGGAACTGGAGTTGATAGGTGTGCATCCAAGAGACTTGAATTTTTGGATGTCCATGTGCCAGATGGGCCCTGAGCCTCTGCAGAGTTGCAATACCTACCCCCCCAGCTCATTGGACTCACCCAGGACAACTAGCAAGGAGGTGAGGATAGACAGCCACTCTACCAAGGAACTGAGTCTACAACTGAAAGCAAGGGAGTTGCATCCATCAGCTACATGGGATCAAAGCCCCTCTCTGTTAGAAGTGGAGTGGGCAGCACCATCCCAGAATTCTCAGGATTGGGGAATAAAATATGGACTAGAGTGGACTTGCTGATATTCTACTATAGACTTATTGTGATTCTAGCAATGGAGGAAATTATATATTGATGTGGAGGCAGGGGCCACTGGAGATGCTGAAGTCAGGGAGAGGGAAAATGAGGTGTAATATGGGGGCACTTTGGGGACTTGGAATTGTCTTGAATGATGTTGCAATGACAGATACAGGCCATTATATATTCTGCCATAACCTACAGAATTGAGTGGGAGAGAATGTAAACACTAATGTAAACTATAATCCATCCTTAGTGGCAATGCTCCAAAATGTGTTCAGTTGTAATGAATTTACCACACTAATGAAAGAAGTTCCTAATGTAGTGAAATGTGGGAGGTATGGGGAGTGGGACACATAGAAATCACTATATATTTTATGTAACATTTTATGTAAATGAAGTCTCTTTTAGAAAAAACAAAAATATATTAAAAATGAAGCTATTAAGCACTTGGAATGATGTTCATCCCAATTCAGGTGTGTCTTAGGACTAAAAATACATGCCTGTTTCAAAGACTTAAGAAAAGAAAGAGAAAAGTCTTTAAGGATATTTGATATCTCCAATAAAGTAAAAAATTGAGTTTTAGTTTCCAATTTGGGCTCCCTTTTGGCTCTTTTGGGGTGATGCTGGAGTTTCCAGGTGGTGACAGAAAATCTGTGGTTCCTGCCAACAAGATCCAGAGAGGACAGCTGATTTGGGACAGGATTCTGCTGAGTTGTTTCTTCTGGGAGCCCACGGAGTGAGAACCTTAGGGACATTGATCTGGAGCGAGCTGGACAGTGAGGTGGGTTGCTCAAGATAAAATTGGAACAAAGGAAAATGCAAGAATGTAGAACAAGAAGATCAAAGTGTCAAAGAAAAAATTAACACACACACAGAACCACCAGCTAAATAAAACACTAGAGCAGAGAGAGAAGCTACTCAACTGAATAAGCCCATCAAGATAAAATGATGACAAGAGAGCTACAAAAAATTACAATTCATATTAAGAAACAGGAAGACATGGTGCAGTCCAATGAACAAATTAAAAACCAGAAGAGATGCAGAACATCAAACAACTAATCAAAGCTGTCCAAACAAATATCATGGACTAACTTAATGAAGTGAAGCAAGAGATTAAGGATATTAAAAAGGCACTGGGAGAACATACTGAAGAAATTGTAAACATACATAAAAAGATAATAGATATGATGGTGATGAATGGCACAATCCAAGAAATAAAAAAAAAAATGCTGGATTCACATAGCAGCAGATTTGAACAGGCAGAAGAAATATTTAGTGATGTGGAAGACAGTACATCAGAAATCAAATTGATAGTACAAAAGATAGATAAAAAGATAGAAAAAATCCAGCAGGGACCTAGAGATATAACCAATAACGCAAAATGCACAAGCATATGCATTATAGGCATTGCAGAAGGAGAAGAGAAGGGAAAGGGAACAGAAAGAATATTGAAGGAAATAATGGCTGAAAACATCCCAACACTATTGAGGGAGATGGATGTACATGTCCAGGAAGCACAGCATACCCCAAACAGTATAAATCCCAACAGACCTACTCCAAGACATATAATTATCAAAACGTCTAATGTTCAAGACAAAGAGAAAATACTCAAGGCAGCAAGAGAAAAGAGAACCATCATATACAAGGAAAGCACAATAAGATTAAGTGCTGATTTCTCATCTGAAACCATGGAGGCTAGAAGACGGTGGTATGACATAGTCAAGGTATGCAAAGAAAAAAACTTCCGGCCAAGAATTCTCTATCCAGCAAAGCTATCATTCAAAAATGATGGAGAGTTCAAAATATTCACAGATAAACAGAAATTAAGAGAGAATGCCAATAAGAATCCTCCACTTCAAGAAAACTAAAGGAAGTTCTACAGGTGGAAAGGAAAAACAGGAGAGAGAGAGTGGGGGAGAACAACTAAAAAGACAAAAAAAGAAATATAAACAACATATGACATACATAAACTCAAAGAAAATCTGGCTGATGTAAGAAATTCGCTGAGAGTAATAACATTGAATGTTAATGGACTAAATTCACCACTCAAGAGACACAGATTGGCAGAATGGATAAGTAAATATGATCCATCTATATGCTGTCTACAAGAAACCCTCCTTCGACCAAGGGATTCAAGGAGCCTGAAAGTGAATGGCTGGAAAACAATTTTACAAGCAAACAACAGCCAATAAAGGGCAGGAGTAGCTATCCTAATATCTGACAAAATAGACTTTAAATGCAAAACTATTGTAAGAGACAAAGATGGACACTATATTTTAGTGAAAGGGGCAATCTTTCAAGAAGAGAGAGCAATCATAAATGTTTATGCACTAATCAGGGAGCCTCAAAATACATGAGGGAAATACTGGAAAAACTAAGTAGAAAAATAGATGCCTCTACAATTATACAATGATTGAAAAAGACAACACAACATATCAAAACCTATGGGATGCAGCCAAAGCTGTACTGAGAGGGAAATTCATATCCATACATGCATATATATAAAAAGAAGAAAGAGCTAAAATTGAAGACCTAACTGAACACCTGGAGGATTTAAAAAAAGAACAACAAACTATCTCCAAAGGAAGCATAAAGAAGGAAATAACAAAGATTAGAGCAGAAGTAAAAGAAATAGAAAATAAAAAAGCACTAGAAAAAATAAAACCAAAAGCTGGTTATTTGAGAAGATCAATAAAATTGGCAAACTCTTAGCCAGACTAACAAAGAAAAAGAGAGAACAGATGCAAATAAACAAAATAAGGAATGAGGAAGTGGATATCACTACTGCCACCACAGAAATAAATGATATCATTAGAGGATATTTTGAAAAATTATATGTTGACAAGAATGATAATTTAGACGAAATGGACAAATTCCTAGAAACTCAGAAACAGCCTACATTGATGAAAAAATAAATTGATGAACTCAATGATCCAATTACAATTAAAGAGATAGACTCAGTCATCAAAAACCTCCCCAATAAGAAGAGCCCAGGACCAGACAGCTTCACAGCTGAATTCTACTAAACATTCCAGAAAGAGTTAACACCAATCCTGTTTATGCTTTTCCAAAAAATAGAAGTAGAAGGAACATTGCCTAACTCATTCTATGAGGCCAACATTACCCTAATACAAAGTCAAAAAAAGATACTACAAGAAAGGGAAATTACAGACCAATTCCTCTAATGAACATAGATGCTAAAATCCTCAATAAAATATTTGCTAATTGCATTCAACAACATATCAAAAGAATTATACACCATGACCAAGTGGGTTTCATCCTGGGTATGCAAGGATAGTTCAACATAAGAAAATCAATCAATGTAATATACCACATAAACAGATTGAAAGTAAAAATCACATGATCAGCTCTATAGATGCAGAAAAAGCATTTGACAAAATACAGCAGATTTTCCTGATAAAAACACTATAAAAGATAGGAATAGAAGGAAACTTTCTGAACATGATAAAGGGTATATATGAAAAACCCAAAGCTAATATCATCTTCAATGGTGAAATGCTAAATGCTTTCCCTCTGAGATTTGGAACAAGACAAGGATGCCCACTATCTCCACTCCTATTTAACATTGTCTTTGAAGTACTTGTTTGAGCACTGAGGCAAGAAAAATATTTAAAAGGCATCCAAATTGGAAAAGAATTAAAAGTTTTATTACTTGAAGATGACATGATCCCATATGTAGAATTCCCTGAGAAATCTACAACAAAGCTTTTAGAACTTATAAAGGAGTTCAGTAACATTGCAGGCTATAGGATCAATGCTCAAAAATCACTAGCATTTCTGTACACCAATAATGAGCTATCTGTGGAGGAAATCAAGAAAATAATACCATTTACAATAGTAACTAAAAGAATCAAATACCTAGGAATAAATTTAACTAAAGATGCAAAAGACTTTTATACAGAAAACTACACAACACTGTTAAAGGAAATCAAAGAAGACTTAATTAAATGGAAGAATATTCACAGTTCCTGAATAGGATGAGTAAACATCATCAAGATATCTATCGTACTCAAACTAATCTACAGATTTAATGCAATCCCAATAAAAATCAACACTGTATTTTTAAAGGAACTGAAAAAGCTAACTACAAAATTTATTTTGAAGGGTAACAGGCCCTGAAGAGCCAAAGACATATTGAAAAAGAAAATGAAGTGGGAGGTATCACACTACCTTACTTTAAAATATACTACAAAGCTACAGTGGTCAAAACTGCATGGTATTCTCACAAGGATAGACATACTAACCAATGGAACCGAATTGAGATTTCTGATATAAATCCTTGCATATACAGTTATCAGATATTTGACAAGGCCACCAAGCCCTTTCAGTTGGGA
>JAQZBX010061203.1:0-17151 GCA_029593785.1 Cabassous unicinctus
AGAGTGCCTTCTTTTCTTTTTAAGATGAAACTCACAACTTAAAATAGGGTTTGGGGAAAAAATTCCATACTTACCAGTCTTGATGAACTTGACAGACAGCTGAAAGACCTAAGCAATTTACAACACTCTTCACACTTTATGGGAGAAAATTAAGACTGATGTCTCAACTACACAAGAATAATTTAAAGCAAAATCAAAGACCTCCTAGATCTCAGCAAATAGCAGATCCTACGAATCAACAACACTGAATAAATTTCACTCCAGGGAAGGCCAAATAGTAAATGTTTTTACTTATGCTGTTTTGTAACTGTATCTTTAAAGTCTGCTTATATACAAACCCATAAGAGTACAAATAATCATAATTTCTAGAGCTGTTACTGTGCACCAGGTGCTACCGTTACTTCTAATCCTACTATCCTAGATTGTATCCTATATCCTACAATGTCCTAGCATGATTTCTAATCTCTAATACTACTTTCTTAAATTTCTAATCCTCACTTTGAATATGGCAAAACGTAGCCTCAGACAGGTAACTGCCAGATGTCACAGAGCTAAGAGGTTGAAAGTGGCCAATATTCAGCCCAAGTCTGACACGACTTCCATCAGTCCCTTTCGAGCTTTAACTGCAGCATATACTGTGCTACAGGTTTTAAATTACATCAGTATCACCAAACAATACACACCTTTCCTGAAAATTTCCACTGTGTCTTTCTTTTTTTTAATGCTGGTGTCAACTAGCATTGATTTCACAACCCACCAATGGGCCCTGACCTGAAGCTCCAAACATGCTACAATCTCACTGACACCCACATTCATAACAGCATTTCTGTGCGACAATGTGCTTTGTGTTCTAAAAGATTAATCAACAAAAGGACTTTTAGGACGCAACCTATTCATCAATCAGATCCTGCCTGGTAACCGAGCTGCTGGCTAGAGGTAACGGCTGCATCTGCATCGACAGTCAGAGAGTTACAAAGCGTCCTTTAATCCAGACTAGTTCTAGCCAACAAGGCTTCAGATACTGGATGCAAATATACACCAAATATAAATATACACCACACACACCAAGACATTTTTCAACTAGTTAACCATGGCAACTTGTTGAGTTATTTATGAAGCATTAAACCTGCCACAATCTCTGTGACAGAGCCTAGGTGCACCATCTTTTTTCCACTTTCCATAGTCACACATGCAAAAAAGTCTGAAAGAGCAGCATATATATTAAGATTTAAAGGTTTCAAACGTTGAAAAGCTTAACCTCTGTTTGTTTATAAGCCAATCAGAAAAGGGAGGCAGCAATATTTACACTTTGATTAAATGTCTCACAGTGGATGTTTTGATGTTTTCATTTGATAAAAGAATTTACTTTTATCTAATTACTCAGCTGATTCATTACCCAAGTGAAACCCAGGAGGAAAGGGGAGGCACAGGAGAAGAGAATGAGAGGTGGGCAGGACTAAGCTATCTCACCTGCAAGGTGAGTCATTGCCCCTTCACCAAATGCTGCCTCTCCCAACCTATTAAGAAAGGAGTCACAGAAATTCCACCTAAAGGGCCAGCAGGAAAACCATGTCTATGGTTCCCTCTAATCATTCCTTGCCTCAGGACAAGTTTGGAACCATCCAAATCTCTCATAATGGTGCCATGATGCTATATCCTTGAACAAGATCCTTATTCCTTGTCGCCGCTCACTTCTTCCCCACTGCATCTACACATGGAGAATATTCTTAAGTCTACATCAAATGTCTGGACATTGCTCCCCAGCATCTCCAGCACACCCCACATGACCTGTCACCACCAAAACGGTGTGAATAAATACCAACACGACCTCCTTTACACCTCAGGCCAGCTGCTTCTCTGCCTTCACAGACCCCTCGTTGGCACTGGGCCTGTGTTTTCGATTGTGGAAAGAGAATAGTTTAGTAACAAAAGGATTGAAATCTTCCTTAGACTACAGGCTGCCTTGAGACAATATAATTTATTTGTTATAATTGTCAATATTTGACATCAGAAAAAAAGCATATAGAAAGAATTAACCCTCTCCAAAGGAGAAGTAAAGAATGAGGAAGGTAGTTTTATTTTCCACATCAATCTGACTCTCTGCCTTTGTTGAGACAATGTGCCCCACAATTTATTCCACTGGTGCATTCCATCAGTATACGACACACCAAAACCCTAAGGATTACCAAGCATCACAAAATGGTGGATGAAACTGAGTAAGAACTATTTTGGTTTGTAAGTCCCATCCCTTCTTTAGCTTTTAACACATTTATTCCACACTTGCAAATTTCCTCCCTTTAAATGACCAAATCACTTCATGATTTTAGGAAGACTATTCCACTTCTTTATTTTCTTCTTCCATAAGTTTATGTTTCCCTGTTACAGAGGCCACTGCTGTCAACTTTAATTTCCCCCTTTGGAGAGTAAGTACTTCCAGAAAATGCCTCTCCCAAAATTGAAAGAAGTAAAACAAATTCTTCACAGCTCCTGCACATGTAAAGAATCTGTGAAATTCTTTGCCAAAAGAAAAATGAAGATTTTTTAAAAATGGGATATTGGCTTTCCTGCTTCTAGTTGCTAATATCTCTAAATTATTCTAAACATTCATTTTGTTTTCTACATCCTCAGGAAAAAAATAATGTAGATCTTTTTGTCTATTTGTTCATCCAATGCAAAAATCAACTGATCAGATAAAAGTCAAACCATACATTTAAAAACCTTTCTACATAAAAATTAACCCAATGACAAGTGTCATGATATTGCATGTACTTTAATTTTTTAAAATTTTATCATGGTAAGATAAATGTTTATATATAACATAAAATATACATTTTATATTTTTTAACCATTTTTAATGTACAGTTCAGTGGCATTAATTACATTTACAATGTTATGCTACCATAAGAACCAACATTTTAAAATATTTGTGAGGGAAGAGGATGTGGCTCAAGTGACTGGGCTCCCATCTACCATATGGGAGGTCCCAGGTTCGATTTCCAGGGTCTCCTGGTGAAGACAAGCGGGCCTGCATGGCAAGCTGGCGCAACAAAAAAGAGACACGGGGAAAAAGACAATGAGAGACACAACACACCAGGGAGCTGAGGTGGCTCAAGCGATTGAGTGCCTCTCTGCCACGTCGGAAGGTCCCAGGATCGAGTCCTGGTGCCTCCTGAAGAGAAGACAAGAAGACAAGCAGACAAGAAGAACATGCAGCGAATGGACACAGAGCGCAGACAGCAAGCACAGGCGGCAAACAAAATAAAATAAAATCTTTAAAATAAATAAAAGTTAAATATTTGTGAAAATTTTGTAATATTATATCTTAAAACTCCCAATCAGCCAAGGGTTTCCTACAACGTCAAAGTACTCAAAACACAAATTAGGAATTTGAAAAACAAGTTTTCAAAAGAAAAGTCATATATCTCTATAGCAGAATTCAGAATGCTTTCTGATTGATAATGGAGTGTTCATGGATTTAAAAAGTAATCTCTACATTTTTTTCCCTAGAAAAATACTATCATTCTTTGAACTATAACTCTGAAGTTCTATATCTAATGCCTCTAAAGCAGGCATTCTTAACCTCTTTTGTTCCATGGACCCCTTTGCCAGTCAGGTGGAAACCACGGCGCCCTTACTAAGTCCACACTATACTGTGTATTGTTTAATAAATATATCACACCTGCACCAACACGTCCCCACAAGAACGTTTTTTTTGAATTTCAATTCAAGCTCATGAACCTCTTAAGAAGCCCTCCTCTAGAGAGTCATTTTAAAGCATGTAGTATAGTACTCCACCTATAACTCAGAAGTTCCATATCTCGTGCCTCTAGAGTCATTTTAAAGCAGTACAGTATCTAGCCCTCAATTATGTTTGTTTAATGAATGCCTTTACATAATATTAATCAAGAAAAATACAATTATCTGATATCCCATTCCAGGGAACCCAGCTGTAAAGTGAAGCTCCAGAAACCATATTTTCCAGTGCGTTCCCAGTCAGTGCCCACTGGCCTATCCAGGTGTGGGCAGCAGGTAAAGGACCTACCGATAAGGAAAAGAACAAGCCCAAGTTGCTGGCATCAGTTCTGTCAAAGCTACACCAGTGGCACGGAGGTGCACTGTTATAGATGCTCCCCCTGTAACACACTCAGTGGAAGAGCCCATAAGTCTGAATTACAAATGAAAACATTTTGGCTAGTATATAAAAAAGAATGTGTTTTCAGTAATTAATTTTTTCTGAAACTTGCTTTGGGAGTTAAACTACCCCGCTTCCACTTTAAATGATATATGAGAACAGAAGAGTATGAAATGTTAAAATGCAGGCAGAGCCATGGAAAATAAAAAGCAAGCTTGCAGGGCCAAGTCTATCTCCTACTACACCCTGATATGGTCTGCCAGCAGCTGAGAGAGGGCTTTTTGGTAAAGTAGGTAGAAACCCCCACCAACTCTTAGGTTGCCAGGCAACCTAGCATCATCTTATTAAAGCAGAAACAGCAAGAATCCTCAGGCAGGCCTGCTGGAATGCTGAGTCATTTGTTCTCCCAAGTGTGTGGAGAGGTTACAGTGCAGCTGGTCACCTCCCCTTGAGATCTCTCCCCACAAACACACTCTTGGGGGAATGCATTTGGAAGCAGCTACCTGAATGCAGCCCCAAGTCACAGCCAAGGCATGAAATTCACGCCGCTCAGGGGTGTGTCTGAGGCAGGTTAGTAGAGGGAAAGAGGGAAGACTGAGTCATGGCAGTGAGACCTCACCAGGAACCCCCCTGAGGGAAGGCTGATACTAAGAACAACGCGGGAAAGACCTGGCAGAGACCCTGGGCTCAAGAGGAAGCCCTGGATAACTCCAAACAAAAGGCCTACTCATTGGTCCCCTGAGAGCTAACAGGTGGGGATCATAAGGCAACCAGTCAGAACAGCAAACAGCTGGGGCCCCTCCCCAACATTAGGAAAGGGGTGGAGGAAAGGTCTTCAAAAGACCTAACCCAGGACCCGCGCGGGTCTCACCCTGTAGCACGCCTGCACCCGTGTCTGGGTTGTGTACTCTCTTTTCTTGTTTCTCAATAACTCTTTACTCCCTTGCCTACCCTATGGCATGTCCTTAAATTCCTTTATGCGACATAGCCAAGAACCTAGAACCCAGAACCCAGAGCACTCTGCTAACATGTTCTTTCACCAACTCAAGCCAGAGTACAGCCATAATTCAGTATTCCCAAGAAAGGGACGACTGGCAGACCCTTTGGCTCAGTTCAGTTTAACTACGGAATGATTTACAAGATTTTCACAAACATGCGTACCCATTAGTGGAATGAGGATTCACTTTGAGCTCAGACAGTTCTAAAACTGGACTGCCACTTAACCTGTCTGGGCAACCATTTTCTCATCTCTGAACTGAGGTGCTTTCCATATTCCATTTCAGGGCAAGCACCTAGGACTGGGGAGTTCCAACAGTGTATACACAGGGAGATGGGGAGGAGGCCAAAGCTGAAGGTTGCTTTTACTCAAAATTAACCCTCGAAAGTTCCTTTTGACGGTGCCACACTGGAGAAAAACATGCATCTCTCAGTGAGTCCAAGACAGCCATTCTTGCCTCCACTGCGGGAACACACTGCCATTCCTTCTATCGTTTACCATGGGAAGGAGGAGGCTTGCCCGTGAGGGCCATATCATTAAACACACACACCTGGCTTATAAAGTGCTCCTGCTACAAGAGGAAGGCAGGGGCTGATATTCAAACGGGGAAAGTAGACCCACCTCCCATTTCATCCCCAACTCAATCCGGTGCATATGTTCACTGAGTGGAGTGACAAGCAAAATCAGTCTCACTACGTAAGATGTGAATTCATGCAAGGTAAATCGTATGATGCAACTCCACTTGGAATATGCAGTCAATGTCTTTGTGCCCGTCCTCTGCTCACATATACCTGAGCTGGTCCTTTGAAGGCAAGGACTGTGTTTTGGTCATTCTGTATCCCCACTGAAATTTCGAGGAGAGATTTTCTAAAAGCGATTTTTCTGCTTCTGAACAGTTCTGGCTTACATTTGTAATAAGTCCCTGAATAACTATGGATCCACATTCCAGAGCATGGATTTTACTGGCAGATCAGGGAGGGAAAGTAAATAATTAATTTGGTAATTTAAGCATTTTAATATTAAAATAAAAATGCATGTGTTATAGAGTAGAATTTTAAATTTTTGCAAAAATGGTTTAAATAAAACACAAGACTGCAGAGAAGTTCCAACTCATCCTCCTCCCACTCCCCATGCCCTTGGGGCTTCCTATCTGTTCTTCTTTGGTTTTAGGGTTACTTAGTGGGAAAGTTTAAGAATAACCTCCACCCACGTACACACTTAGTAAATACAAGCTGAATGAATGACCAATTCTTTCTGGTGGTGTGAGACTATCAGAAGGAAGAAGAGACCCTGCCTTCTCTTCTTGGCAGCAAAGGGATAAACAGAATTTCTACGTAGTGGATAGTTGAGTAGTTTACATAAGTCAATTTGTTCCCTAGATTCACAAATGACAGCCATGGGTTGTTCTGAGTTCTTTGTGGTAAGAAGCAATCCTGCAAAGAGCTGACAGGAGTGAGAAATGGGTAATGTAATACCAATTTCTTTCAGCAAAGGTGACAGAAATGGATGCATCATGTATAAGGAAGGAAAGATGAGGACAACCTGAGCTGAAAAGGCATGCTCTCAGAATTAAAGGAAATCTGCTATCGTAACTGCCTGAAAGAGATGATAGTGCTGTCCCTTTCACAGTGAGAAGATGGGAATCCTGTCCTATAAGCTAACATCCTGGCCCTTTCTAGAGCAAAACCCATTCACTCATTATTTCCTGGCCAAGGTGAAGTGGTCCCAATTGCATCAGCTGGACCAGGGACTGTGCAAGCTTTGAACAGCAGGGACCACCTCCCCTAGAGCTGCAGCTAATATTCTTGAGACACTGTCACAGGCAGTACACACTGCCAATGCCACAGGCTCTATTACCCTCACTTTATGGAGGAGAAAATGGAAACTTTGTTAAGTGACTAGTCCAAAGTCTTACAGCTAGGAGAGGAACTGGAATTCAAACCTAGGTATTTCAGTCACACTACCCTGCAAAGAAAACGATGTTAAGGGAGTTAGATTCCAAGTACAAGCTACCTGCTCTGTTAGCAGAAGTCTGTACTTGGTTCTCAGAAGCTGTGAACAAAGGATCACCATGTCAATAACGTATCTACATGTCTCCTTCAGAGACAGGTCCACTGACAGCCAGGGAATGTTCTTTCTAAAAGAGAAGAGGCTTAGAGAAGCTCATATCCTTTGATCTAGTAATTCCTCTTTTAGCAAACCATTCTATGAAAACAATCGGAAATGAGGACTTACTTTTTAATGCATAAGGATGTTCAAAAGTCAAAAATATATACATATATATTTTTAAAAACCACAAACATAAAGCTCCTAAATGTCCAACAGTAGATATATGGCTAAATAAATTATGCTATTCATATTCACTAAAAATTAGGCTTTTCAGGAGGATAATAACCAAATAAACAATCAACAAATTATCTGGCTAGTTATTTGGAAAAAAGTAACTTGAATGCCTATTTCACAGGTTACATCACTGATTCATTCAAAAAATACTTTCTAATTGCCTACTATGAGCTAGGTACTATTTTAGGCATTGAGGATATACTGAGGATAAACACCTTTGCCCGGCTGAATGGTGGTTATATATATACATGAGTGTGTTCACCTTGAGATAATTCACTGAGCAGTATACTTACGAGACACACACTTTTCTATGTGTATGTTTAAACTCAATTTAAAAGTTAAAAAAAAAAAGAAATAAATCACCTCACAGAGCTTACTTACATTACATTTGTGGCATACAGACACTAGAAGAAGTAAAATACACAATGTGGGTAGAAAAATAAAGCAGACAGTGCTGGGATGGGGGTTATAATTTTAAAAAAAGTGGCCAGGGAAAACCTTTATTGACAGAGTCACCAAATAGAAATATAGGACATCCAGTTAAAGGTGAATTTTGGATAAACAACAAATAATTTTTTAGTATAAGAATGCCCCATACAAAATTTGGGACATACTTATTTTATGATAAACCTGCAAAGTGTACTTACTATAATAAGGTGGCATTTGAGCAAAGCTCATTCCTAATGGATTAAATATTTAATGCAAAAAAATAAATTTAAAAAAGTACTAGAATAAAATTGATATAGGGAGAGATTTTCTACATAGGACACCAAAACCAGAATCTATAAAAAAATAAATGGATAGTTGCTACTATGGAAAAAATGTAAAGCTCTCGTGCAACAAAATAGACTATATCAAGAAATACACAACAAACTGGGACAAATATTTGCAAAATACAGAACCCAGAATTAACCACTCTAAGCTTCAGTTTCTTCTGTAAAATAAAGGGGAAAAAAAATGGTACTGGCATTTCACAGGGTTGTTGTGAGGATTTCAGAATACTGTCTCGTATCTAATAACTGCTTGCTAAAAATTAGAAAGAATAATAATGATAATAGAGATATACTTACAAATCAGTAAGAAAAGCATACAAGTCACAAAATAAGAACAATCAATAAACTTTTGAAAGATTACCGGGAAACAGGATTTTCAGCGTTTTCAAGTATTACCCTTAGAGTGCTTATTAATTACAAATGGGGAAAGGTACCTCTACAGTGTGGAAATCTGAGGCCACCATTTTATTACATTATCAAACATAATCTCAGCCATAATGGAGCAAACTGACATCAAGTGCCTCTTGGTGTGATGCTCTGAGAAGAACACTTCACCTAGGTAGTACTCCTGCCAAAATGGTTTAATCTGAATCTTATCCGAAGAAAATCAGATAAATCCCAAATGAAGGACACTGCAAAAACAACTGGTCTGAACTCTTCAAAAAATATCAATGTTATGAAAGACAAAAAAAGGCTGAAGAACTACTCTATATTAAAGGAGACTAAAGAACTGTGATGACTAAATGCAATACAAGGTTTTGACTGGATCTTGGATGGAAAAATAAAAAACTGTAAAAGAACTTATTGGTGTATTTGGGGAAATCTGATGATGACCTGCATGTTAGAGCATGTCAATATCATAACCAAGTTACACTTCTTGAGTGTGATAAATATATTAGGGTTATGCAGAAAGATGCCTTTAAGATTCACAAACTATACAAAGTGAATATATCTCAATAAAACTGCTTTAAAAAAAAAAAGATGCCTTTGTTCTTAAGAGAAACACACTGAAATTTTACAGATAAGTGTTAATGATGTCTGCAACTGACTCTCAATTTAGCCAATAAATAAATAAATAAGTGTATAATGCTCGTATATATGTATATACTGTGGATGTGTGCAAATACGTGTGCACATATGATTTCTTTATTCTACTTTTTAATGTTTTCCAAATTTTCTATGATGAACATGCATTAATTTTATTTTAAAAGGCTTTTTAAAAAAATTAAAAGACAAAAAAATTTGTATTCTTGGACTTGTAGCATAGTGCCATTTTTTGTTATTGTAGTTACCTGATTAGGTGATCTGAAAGCTGAGTGCAGGGAACACAGGCGAATTCAAAGAAAAAAGGAAATATTCCCACAGTGATGCGCTCTGCAATAACTAGGAGAGAACTCTATTTTTTTAAATTTTATTTTAACTGACCTAGGCAAAGTGTTTGAAAATTCTAGAGGAAGGTTATGAGTTATGAACAAGTTTGCATACATTGTTATTATTAATATACTGAAATGCTGTACTCAAAAGGATTGATTCAACGCCAGCAAAGACCAAATAAATTTACTTTGCAAGATGCAATCTCAGTATTTCATTCAATTAATTTGGTGCTTAGCTATAATTCAACCTCAAAATTCCTAGTCAAGGCTGAACCAAAATTCTACAATTAATTTCATTTTTAACCACAGGCTTAAGGGTGAGTTATCACAGATTGAATGGAAATTTTTATACCACTTCTGAATATAGCAAATCAGCATCTAATGCTGACAATTTGCAATGTTTGATAGAATTAAAAAATTATTCTTGGAAATAAAGTTCTCTGAGAATAAAATCATTCTGAGAATTCAGAATGATTAAAATTTTTAAGTGATAAAAAAAACAAAACAAATAAATACTAATAAAATTATTCTAAAATAATTAAGCAAAATTATTCTGAGAAATAACTAATTTTGGAGACTTCACCCACGCAGACTGCCTTCTCAAGAAAGAAATCTCTTTCCATTGAGAAAGGAATCTCTCCTACAAGGCTACAGTAGTAGGTAAGATGCTTTTGGCTTACAGTATACAGCTTGTCTGAGAGGCTGCCAAAGAAAAGATATAAACAATGTGTGAACCTGTTTGTCAGACCTTAGCACAGGGGGAGCCTGCTCATCCCCTGATCTGGCATCTGGGCTTCCCAGATAGGCACGCTGACTTTTGAGCCTGCATCTTGGGAATATCATCATTAAGCTGGCCCTGCTTGCTCACTGGGAAAGAACAAACAGTGTACTTAAGAGTTACTGAATTGGGGATGGAGAGAAGGAGACCAAAGGCTTCATTTAATAAATGTGATTTACTGCATGATTATCCAGTAATTTTTTTCCTTGGCTATAGATAGATGTTTTTAAAATGTTATCACAAATGGTAAAATAGTTTAATTACCAACCCATTTACATGTTAAAGTATGTTTGGGGAATGCAAATTTTAAATCCTAAACCTCACCTAAGAGAGATATTAAATTATGAAGATAAACTCTTATTATCATCATTTCAAACCCACAAATAAGAAACTCTAGTACTTAGCCAAATATTACCAATATCTAAAGAGCACCTGAAAAACATTTTAATTTGTAGTATTAATTGTAATACATAGGTATTAGAGCAAAATGTATTAAAAACAAATTACAGGGATTTTTATCGCAGGAGGGAAAAAAAAAAAACCCTGCAGAAGCTGTTTTAGGTAGAAACCTGGTTAATATGAACAAAAACATTTCCCAGCCTTTAGGGGACGTCTGTATACATTTTTCTATTTTTGAAGGAATAAGTATTTTGATATTGAAGTTCTTTAGTAGAGAAGGAAAAACATGGTTAAGTATCCTTTTATTTCTGGTCCCTAAAGAAATGAGTTTCACAATTTAGCTGAGTTTTTAAATAAAGGAAAAACAAAAATCTGATGGCTCACTTTATGCTAACACATTCCTAACATTTTCTTTCAGTGGCGCCTTCTAAATCCTCACCCAAACAAACAAACAGACAAACAAAAACCCCAAAACAATGACAAAAACAACTGGTAGAAACATTTCTATTCAGAAAGGAATCCCAGAACACTAAACAATTACTAAATTAATCTACCTGGTGTTTCTGACAGGACATTTCAAGCATCTTTGCAGCCTGAGAATCTCCCCTGGAGAGAACAAACATCAAAGGGTTGGAGGAAAGGAAAAAGATCAGGGTCATTTCCAAAGCATGAGGTAATAAGTTTCACCAAACAAATTTCAACAAAAATTGCAGAAAAACTGAGTAAAACTACATATTCTCCTAAACTGTAAACCCAGGCAGGGTAGCTCTTTTAATCAACATATACGTAAAATCCAGCTTACCCAGGACTTTTCTATCACTTTCATAAATTCCAGGAAAAGAAAAGCTGAGAGAGCTAGCTAATTAATTATATTTAAATACCTGTATAGAATTAGAAGGTATACAGGACTTTATAAGAATGGAAAAAATGTGGGCTTAATGAGAAAAAAAACAATTACTTACTTAAAACAACTGATAAGGAAACCCAAACCTTTAGTTGGACTTTGTATTTGAATTGATCATTCTGTTTTTCAAAGGCCACCAACACCCAGTGGCTGTGTTTCAAGCCTGGGTCCCCAGGCCCCCAAATGCAAATCAGCACCCTAGGCAGCTACCACCACCTACGACAAGGCCCTCTGACTTTCCCGTGCAGACTGTGGTGATCACCCACCCAGCCTGACTCCTCTATTAAGCTCAACCAGGAAGGAGGAAAGACAAGACACAAGAACAAAAGGAATGGATATAAATAGCAGAAAATGTAGAAAAGAACTGAACCGAAGAGAAAAAAGTATTCACCAATGACAAAAGTTTTGAATGCAGCCCAACCAAGGGGTTGCTCAATAAAGGTAGTTTCTGGATCATATCCCCTTTTAAAGAGTCCTTGAATACACAAAATCAGATCATAAACTCTTATTTCTCTACAATCTCTAATCTATACAAGGATTTCCTGTAAATTGTACATTAGCCTTCCCTAGTTTTAAAAAATAACCTAAAACAAAATTAACAATTCATTGCTAGCTCAAACCCTAAAACATAAAGCTGCTTATCTCAGTGAGTTGACACAGAGAGATAAGTCCAAGGTCCCATTATCTTTTAAAGGTCAAGGATGAGATAACTTGGTCTGTTTTATGGACACAGACTATACCCGGCACTTTCAACATAGGCTCAGGAATGAATGCTGTTGCCACAAAGAAGTGGGTGAGGGTCTAAACAGATCAACACAAATCTACTCCCACTGCTGAGAAAATCCCCAGGCACATCCTAGTCGACTGTTCATAAAAAGAAAGAAAGAAAAAATGTCTTCGGAAATGTTCAAGCAGCAAACGAATTTCTACACTAGTCAGAGAGTGCAGCTAATTAACAACATATCACATGTAAGATAAACTTGAATCAATGAGCTGAAATCACAACCAAAATATCAATCAGAGATGTCTTACTTTTCCCTGCCTCCTGAATTATTCTGTTCAGCAGATTCAAGTAGAGAGCCATGAATCCAAGATACATGTATCCATTTATCTAAAAACTATATTTGACGTAATTTTGAAAAGCTATTAGGATCCAAAAATAAGTGATTTTTTCCGCTTATGGAAGCCATAAGTTAAAAAACCACTAATCACGTACCAAAAAAACCAGAAAGACAAATAATTATATTTTCTGTCCGGTAGGTAAGAGCCACCATTTGGTTGAGGGCTTCTTAAATGCCAGGCCTGTACTAAGTGTGCTGATAATCATCTCGCTTATCCTGCAAGGCCTAATCCAAAGAAGCCTCTGAATGGTACCTCCATGAGGTGAAGGCATCCAAGAATGACTCACTGTCTTGCTACAGACGTTATGTGCAAACAAAGTACTATTTCAGCTTCATTTTACACAAGAGTAATCCTCGGCTCAGATGGCCCTGAGAAGTAACTGGCCAAGATCACACAAGTGCCAGGCCCCAGAAACCAGAGTGAGAGCCATAGGATGCCAAAATTACCTGCCCTTTCGACTCTGCCTCATTGCCCTGACACATTGTTTATCCATACGTTTCCATAAAACGTGACCTTTCAGGTGACACTAAATATAAAAGATGTTATCCTGTACATTTTTAGGTTTGGGTTTATTTTTAAACTTATAGCTAAAATAAAGTTTTCTTCCAAGAGCATTTAAAAATTATTTTTAGAATTTCAGCAAATAGTTTACTATTAAAAACAAAAATTACAGTATTATAATCTTGCAAAATATAGAATACAAAAATGAGCTATTTACCACACATATATTAATTTTATCCTAGCTATAGTCTGACCTCTCAAAATTGCTGAGGCCATCAAGAATGGATTTTATTGTTAATCATCATAGGTTCCCTGCTGGGTGTCCTGTAAAATGCTGTATTTATTATCCATATTGTGATAAGCTATATATCCTGAGTCATGACCCATTATGTTACCTATGTGCCTCTAAACTATACTACTTTTTAAATAGTCCACTAAGAACAAAACCTGTAACTTGCTCTAAAGGCCCTGCTTGACCTGGCCCTGCCCATCTTTCCCAGCTTCACCACTCACCTCTCTCCTATTCCCTCCCATCAAGCATCCCAACTGTCCTGGCCTTCTTCCAATATAGTGAACATGTCAGCCTGGCCCCTACTTGCTGCTGGACTCTTGAAAAGGTGCTCTATCTTCCTGGAACATTCCGCATCATCATCACTAAGTTCATACATAGCCAATGGAAGCATGCCAGAAAGACATGCCTACAAAAGGGATGAAAAGTATACTTAATATTTTGAAATGAGCTAAAATAATTTGAGAATGCTATATTAAAAGTAAATGTTAGAATTTTAAAAACAGAAATGAGGTGATAGTATTCAAGAAAGACTTAGAAATAAAAGAAAAAAAAATCACTTAGCAAATGAAGATATGATTAGAAACAATACAAGAAGGAATAAACACAACATGCCTTAAAGGAAATAGAAGATGAAAAAGAGAAAAATTTAAAACCCCAAAAGAAGAAATTGAGAGATTAAAAACAACTTGAGCATCAAGGTGGTGGAGTAAGGTGCTTCAGGGCTCCATCCCTCCCTGCGCCCACCTCCACCCCAAAGCTCTGAACAACCAGCAAGAACTGGCAGAAACATCCTTCTCAAAGCTCCAGAAAACAGGGGACTGCAGAATCAGGAGCACACCAAATTAAGAAAAAAGGCTACTTAAAAGTGGTAGGAGCAACTAGCGCCCTGGCTAGCTGCTCCCCAACCCCTCACAGGCTTGGCATGGAGCTGGCCCATGCTCCCAGTGCATGGATCGCTGGTTCCGGTTCGGGAGGAAGCAGTGGAACCCTCGTGCACATACTGGGAACATCTATGTCTGGTCCTATCTGTTTGGTGTTAGCCTGAGAAACTTGCCAGAATTTGCCCTGCGTGTAGAAGGCAGCTCACAGACCTCTATTAGAGAACCCTGTGGGAGAGCAGTCAAGCCATGCTGCCTGAGACAAGGGACTGCTCACTGCAGGATCTACAGTGCAGTGCCCAGAGGAGTACCCAGACCCCCTGTGAGGAAACTATTTCCCAGGGAAGAAGGGACATTAGTGTGCTTGTAAATAGGTGAATTCCTAGGGCCACAAGCAAAAGCCTAAAACAAGACATATGGACAGAAAGGATCAGGGAGGCCCATATGCTTAGGCCTGGACCTATTCCCCACTCATTGTATGGATAAGCCCTGAAGGAGAGTCCAATCTGCAAAGACTGGGAAGGCTTTTTTTTTGTCTTTCACCTTTTTTGGTTGCAGTTTAGCTCCTGGCATTCAAGGAACACTCAGTAATAAGGCTGTCTGGATACAAATTTAAGGAACAGGTGCCTCAGGGTCTAAGTTCCAGGGATAACTCAGTAGAATATCAAAATATCCAGATTACAACAAAAGATTATAAAACACACAAAGAAACCAGAAGCAAGGCCCAGGCAAAGGAGACATTTAAAGCATTAGAAACCAACAATGAAGAGGACCAACCCTGGGACTTTCCAAAGACTTTAAAATGACCCTGATTATGCTCAAAGACCTAAAGTAAAAACACGGGCAAAGAACTAAAGGAAATCAGGAAAGTGACAAATGAACACAATGAGAATACTAATAGAGAGATGGACATTATGCAAAGGAACCAAACAGACCTGAGGACCACAGTAACAGAAATTCAGGATTCCCTAGATGGGCTCAACAGCAGACTGGAGCTGACAGAAGAATCAGTGAATTTGAAGAACTGAAACTTGAAATCATCCAGTATTTTTTTTTTTCCTTTAAGATTTATTTGTTCATTTATTTCTCCCCCCACCCCTTGTTGTTTTGCCTTCACTCTCTGCTCTCTGTGTGTTCTTCTGTGTCTGCTTGTCTTCTCTTTAGGGGACACCGGGAACTGATCCCGGAAACTTCTAGAGTGGGAGAGAGGCGCTCAATCTCTTGCGCCACCTCAGCTCCCTGGTCTGCTGCGTCTCTTATAGTCTCTCCTCTGTGTATCTTTTTGTTGTGTCATCTTGTTGCGCCAGCTCTCTGCACAGGCCAGCACTTGGCGCGGGCCAGCACTCCTGTGTGGGCCAGTATTCCTGCATCGGCCAGCTTGCCTTTCACCAGGAGGCCCTGGGAATCGAACCCTGGATCTCCTATATGGTAGTTTTAAAGCTCCATCCCTTTTATGTATATTAACAGGAAACTTATGTCACCTTATACATAGTAATGGGACTATCAGATGATCTAATGCCAAAATCTGTGTTAGATCCTGTTTTTGTCTTTCACTTTAGAACTAGAATAAATTGGTTCTGGCCACTAGGACATGTGCAGTTAAGAGAAGCTTGCCTGAAAAGCTACCTCTGCTTTTTTATAATAGTAAAAATCACGCCCACAGCCATTCCTTACATGCTACCATTTCCTTACATGCTATGTATGAGCAAGCATGTTTTTTTTTTATTGTTCGTAAAAATCAAGATTTTTCGCAGTACACACCAATATTTGTAAAATGATATATAAATAAGCAAGCATGTTTTGAAACAGCACATGTGCAGCTAAGACCCACCTCCTACTCCATGTAATCTCACGCCCTCTTCCTCATTATACTAAACCAGCTCCCACAAAATTACGAAAAATCAGCAAAGCTTTAAGCTTAGGGAGACTGATCGGAGGAAATTTGTCCTCTGGTCCATGCTTGACTAGCTCTTGCTGATAAACTTTCTTTTCTCAAAATCCTAGTGTCACGGTATTGGCATTGTGTACATTGGGCAAAAGAACTACTTGAGCACTTTCAGTCTGAGGAGCAAAATGAAGAAAGAATGAAGAAAAGTGAACAGAACCTGAGGAACCTGTGGAACAACCATCAAGCTTACAAAAATACGAACTGTGGGAGTAGCAGAAGGAGAAGAAAGAGAGAACAGGGCTGAGAGGATATTCAGAGACATAATGGTTGAATACTTTCCAAATTTAACGAAAGGCAAGAATGCACACATCCACCATGTTCAATGAACTCCAAACAGGATGAACCCAAAAAGGTCCACACAGCAGCCTATTTTAATCAAACTGTCAAATAACAAAGAAAAAGAGAGAATTCTGAAAGCCACAAGAGAACAATGATGTGTCACGTACAAAGGAGCCTCAATAAGAGCAAGTGCTTATTTCTCACTGGAAACTATGGAGGTAAGAAAGCAGCAGAACAAAATATTTAAAATGCTAAAAGCAAAAAGTTACTAACCAAGAATTATATATCTGGCAAAAACTGTCTTTAAAAAATGAGGGAGAGGATGTCCGGAAGATGGTGGACTAGAAAGGCATGGGACTCTCTTCTCTCCCAGAAAAATAGCTAGAGGACAAGAGAAACGGCATGTAAAAAAATCTTCTA
Organism: Cabassous unicinctus; assembly: GCA_029593785.1. Lineage (NCBI taxonomy): Eukaryota > Metazoa > Chordata > Mammalia > Cingulata > Chlamyphoridae > Cabassous > Cabassous unicinctus. Next base: position 17,140 of record JAQZBX010061203.1, read on the forward strand.
GGGTTTAAGATA
>JAQZBX010061204.1:0-17151 GCA_029593785.1 Cabassous unicinctus
TGTTGTAAGGGGAAATCCTGTGGATTGTAGAATGTTTAGCATCGTTTCTGGCCTCAACCTACCAGATGCCATTAAGACCTCCTAAGTCGTGACAATCAAAAATGTGTCTAGACATTGTCACATACTCTCTGGGGAGTAAAGTTGTTCCATGATGAGAACTACAGCCCTAGACTAAATTCTCCTCTAGTCCTAACCAGAGCAAGATATGAAATGATCAAGTTCTTTCCAAGTAATTTAACTTCATCTGAGAACAAAGCTCAAATATATTTATAGGAAAACAAAAATTTCCAATATCCAAATGATAAAATTTACAGCATCTGTCATCCGTGCAAAAATTACCAGGCATGCAAAGAAGCAGGAAAATGTGACTCATAATGAAGGGGGGAAAAATCTATCAAATCAAAACCAACCCAGAACTGACACAGTAGAATTAGGAGACAATGGCATTAAAGTGGTAAATACATCTGTATTGTTTGCAGAGTTAGAGACATAGAAAGTATATGTAATAGACCCAAATTTAACTTCTAAAGATAAAAAACTACAACATCTGCAATGAAAAAAACTGGACAGGATTGAGGGCAAGTTAGACATTGCAGAAGTAAAAGTTAGTGACTTTCGGAAGTGGATGTGGCTCAGGCGACTGAGCTCCCGCCTACCACATGGGAGGTCCGGGGTTTGGTTCTGGGTGCCTCCTAAAAAAGACAGCAAGCTGGCATGATGGGCAGTTGCAGCAAGCTGATACAAGATGATGCAACAAGAGACATAAGAAGAAAAGCATAATGATAGACACAACAAAAGCAGGGAGCAGAGGTTCCCAGTGCCTCCTAAAGAAAAAACAAGCAAGACAGCGAGCTGATGTGATGGGCATATGTGGCAAGCTGATGCAAGATGATGATGCAACAAGAGACACAAGAAGAAAAAACATAATGAGAAATAAAGCAGGGAATGGAGGTGGCTCAAGCAATTAGGTGCCTCCCTCCCACGTTGGAGGTCCCAGGTTCAGTTCCCAGTGCCTCCTAAAGACATAGCACACAGCTAGTACAAACAATGAGGGGGTGGGGAGAAATAAATAATAAATCTATCTTTATTAAAAAAAAAAAGTTGGTGACCTTTTAGTGTTCTTGATAGTGACATAACAATAGAAACTATCTAAAATGAAACAGAAAAGAATGGCAAAAAAGCAATAATGTCATCAGTGATCAGTAGGACATCTTCATCTTCAAGTGGACAAATATACATGCACTTAAAGTCGCTGAAGGAGGAGGCAGGGTGGAAAAAATATGTGAAGGAAATCATGGCTGAAAAATTTCCAAATTTGATGAAAACTCTAAACCCATAGATTCAAGAATCTCAACCCCAAGCAAAAGATACATGGTGAAAATTGTCAAAGTACACCATAATCAAATTTCTCAAAACCATTGATAAGGAGAAAATCCTAAAAGAGGCCAAAATAGACATGCTGTGCACAGAGGGGAAAGATAAAGATGATAGTAGGTTTCTCATAGGAAATAATGGACATAAGACAGTGGTGCAACATCATTAAAGTACTAAAGAAAAACATTGTTAATCTAGAATTCTATCTAGAATTGCACTGAAAGTTTTTCAAAAAACAAAGATGAAATAAATACTTTTCAGACAGTCAAAAACTGGAAGAATTAATCACCAGCAGACCCATGTTGTAAGGAATGTTAAAGGATGTCCTCAGCAGAAAGAAAATGATGCCATATAGAAATACAGATCTACACAAAGGAATGAAGAGCACCAGAAATTATAACTACATCGATAAATATATTTTTTCTTATTATTTAAATATCTTTAAAGATAATTATTTAAATAAAAACAACAGGGTTTATAACATATATAAAAAGTATGGCAAAATAATATAAAGCTTGGGAGGGGGAAAATGGAAGCATTCCATTTTAATGTTCTTATACTATAGGTGAAATGGTATACTATCATTTGAAGACAATCTCTGATAAGTTAATGATGTATACTATAAATCCTAAAGCAATAACTAAAATAAAGAGTTATAGCTAATAAGCCAATCAAGGAGATAAAATAGATTCATAAGTATTACTTGAGTAATCCAAAAGAAGATAGAAAAAGGGGAAAATAGAGAACAAAGAACAGATGGGACAAATAGAAAACAGCAAGAGAGTTAAACCTAATTAATGATTTTCACAATAAATGTAAGTGGTCTAAGCACCCCCAATTAAAAGGCAGAAAATTTCAGATTGGGTGAAAACACAAGACTCAACTAAATGTTGCCTAGAAGAGAAACATTTTATTTTTAAAGACATAGATATGTTAAAAGTAATGGGATAGAGGAGAGGTGGACGTAGCTCAGGCAACTGGGCTCCCACATACCACATGGGAGGTTGCTGGTTTGGATCCCAGTGCCTCCTAAATAAGACAGCAAGCTGGTGCAACAGGCAAGTGTGACAAGCTGACACAACAAGAGACACAGAAGAAAAAAAGCATGATGAGAGACACAACAAAGTAGGGAGCAAAGGTTCCTTGTGTCTCTGAAAGAAGACAGTGAACTGATGCGATGGGCAGGCATAGCAAGATGACACAGCAAGAAGATACAACACGAGATGCGGGGAGTAAAAAACATAATGAGAGACACAACAAAGCAGGGAGCAGGGGTGCCTCAAGCGATTAGGCACCTCCCTCACACATCAGAAGTCTGGGGTTCAGCTCCTGGTGCCTCCTAAAGAAACAAGGAAGATGAACAAACACAGCAAGTGCAAAATAACAAGGGAGTGGGGAGAAATAAATAAATAAAAGAAATCTTAAAAAAAAAAAAAAAAAGGGATGGAAATAGATATACCATGGTAACAGTAATCAAAAGAAAGCTAAACTGTGGCTACATTAATATCAGGCAAAGTAGATTTCAGAGCAAAGGCTATTACCAAGTAATAAAAATAAAGAAGGCGGGGGGGGGGGCGGATGTAGCTCAGTGGTTGAGCGCTTGCTTCCCATGTATGAGGTCCTGGGTTCAATCCCTGGTACCTCCTTAAAATTGAAAAAAATAAAGAAGGTCATCTTAGAGAAAAGATCTTTTTAGAGATAAAGAAGGCCATTTCATCATGATAAAGGGCTTAATTAATGAAGAGGAAGGATATAACAGTCCAAAATATTTATATAATTAATAACAAAGCTTCATAATAAATGAATTAAAATGTGATAGAACTGCAGGGAGAAATTTATAAATCCACAGTTTAGTTGGAGATTTCAGTAGAAGCATTAAGGCTAATTCCATAAAGATACAGAAAACTTAGACAACACTATCATCCTCTTGACCTTACTGATATTTATAGACTATTCCATCCAACAGCATAATACATTTTCTTTCTTTTTTTTTTTTTTTTTTAAGATTTATTTTTATTTTATTTATTTCTCCTCATCCCCTCATTGTTTTGCACTCACTGTCTGCACTCTGTGTTCCTCTGTGTCTGCTTGTCTTTTCTTTAGGTGGCACCAGGAACTGATCCTGGGACCTTCCGGAGTGGGAGAGAGGTGCTCAATCTTTTGCGCCATCTCAGCTCCCTGGTCTGCTGCGTCTCTTATTGTCTCTCCTCTGTGTCTCTTTGTTGCGTCACCTTGCCATGCCAGCTCTCTTGCACAGGCCAGCACTCTGCATGGGCCAGCTCGCTGTGCAGGCCAGCTTGCCTTTTACCAGGATGCCCCAGGAATCGAACCCTGGACCTCCTATTTGGTAGATGGGAGCCCAATTGCTTGAGCCACATCCGTTTCCCTACAAAGCACAAGTGGCATGGAGCATTTACAATGATAGACCAGTTTCATATATATATCATGGGGTCCAGCCATTCTCCTAGGCATTTACTCAAGAAAATGAAAGTGTATGTCTCACAGACTTGTACATGAATAATTTTGTAATAGCCATAAGCTGTAAGGAACCTAAGTGTCCTAGTGATTTATCTGTACAATGGAATACTACTTGGGAATAAAAAGAAATGGGCTTGATACACAAAACAAAATGGATGAATCTTAAATTATTTATACTAAGTGAAAGAAGCCAGAAGTAAAGAGTACATGCATATGATTCTGTTTATATAAAAGTCTAAAAATGCAAACTAATTAGTAGTGACACTAAACAGCTTAGTGGTTGCCTGAGAACTGTGAATAGGGAAGAATGGGAATGAGGGATTACCAAGGGGCATGAAAAAATTTATAGGGATGATGGATATGTTCACTATCTTATTATAGCATTGGTTTTAGGTGTGTGTGTATATGTCAAAACTTATCAAATTTTACACTTTATATGCAGTTTAGTGTGTCAGTTATTCCTCAATAAAGGTGTTAAGAAAACGATTGTATAGTTTAGAAAAGATGTTCACCAAAATCTTTAATAACATAGGGAAAGACTTACAATGTAATATTTAAAGGTAGATAAAGAATTGTATTAGTTTGTGTGTGTGTGTTTTTAAGCATATAAAAAATCCAGGGGAGCCAATGTGGCTCAAGCGGTTGAGCGCCTGCTTCCCACATGGGAGGTCCTGGGTTCAGTTCCCGGTGCCTCCTAAAAACTGACAAACAAAAACAACAAGCAAACAATTGGAAAAAAAAAAAAAAAGTTCAGGGGAGCCGATGTGGCTCAGTGGTTGAGTGCTGGCTTCCCATGTAACGAGGTCCCAGGTTCCATGAGGAAATAGGGCAAAAAGTTAACTGGTTTTCATGTGTGTGTATTCCGTATATAGAATTAAATACAGAAAAGAACAAAGTAGAAAGTTAAAGGTTATTCAAAGTCTCGCCATCCTGATATTACCTTTTAGTCTCAGGAAAACTTCATTCCTGGCATCTCTACATATGTAGAACGTGGAACTGCTCCAGATGTAAGCAACTGTTTCTCGATTCTCCTTCCCTCTCCTAACTCTCCTGCAGTTGCCACTCCCAAAGAAGTTGGCCACCCAGTTGGGAAGATGTGATAGGCTGCAATCAGTGTATGAGGTGTGAGTGTAGGGAGTCAGGAGACCTCTCTCCAACATACCTCCCTGACTACTCACTTCACCTGAGATCCTGAAATTTCTTTAAAATAGGATAAAACTTTTCTATAGATAAGAACATGGTTTTAAGCATAGTGCTCTGTGAAGACAATAAAGTAGTGCCTGGCCTTTTATATACTCTTTGATGCTGACAACCCTCTAAGGCAGATATTATTACTTCCCAGTATTATACATAAGATCCAAAGAGGTCAAATCTCTAGACGGCACAGCTGGTAAGAAGTAAAGTCAGTATTGCATCCTGGATCTGTCAGATTTCAAAGCTTAATGGGAGACAGACATAGGATGCTGAGAAGAAAGGCTTTGAATGCTTCCCTGGATTAGGGTAGAAATGCCGGCTTGAAGAGGCTGGCCACCTTTTTAACCAGTGGCCCTACTTACGGTCTGTGAGCACTCTTTTTCACAGATAGAGGCAGCAGCAATGCTTCAGGGCTAGCAGAAACATGCTGGCTTTGTGAGTGCTCTAAAAAAGGCTGCCAGGGATTAGTCTTTAATATATGTCTCTCACTGTTTCTAGCCATACCCATCTGTGTCTCTGAGGCAATGGAAATCTTTTTTTTCTGAATATTCATTTTGGAATGTAATATACTACTGTGATGGTTAGGCTGATGTATCAACTCGGCCAGGTAATGGTGCCCAGTTGTCTGGTCAAGCAAACACTGGGCTAATTGTAATACAAGGGCATTTCATGGACTTTAATCATCAGTGAGTTGATTGCATAGATGGCTGGTTACATCCACAATCATCTGGGGAGATTGCAGTCAGCAATGAGTGAAGTCTCATTCAGGCAGTTGAAGGCCTTAAAAGGAGAGGTGATTTCAGCATTCAGAGAGAGAATTCCCATCTCTACTTCAGACAGCCAGTGTCTTCCAGGGAACTCAACGATGACCTTCATTGGAGTCCTCGTTTGCTGCCTGCCCTATGGAATTTAGACTTTTGCATCCCCACAGTCTTGTGAGACAATTTTATAAAATCTCATACTGTTTATAGCAGGGGTTCTTAACAAGGGGTTTGTGAGCTTGAACTGAAATTCAAAAAAACATTCTTGTGGGGACATGTGGGTGTGATATATTTATTAAATAATACACAGTACAGTGTGGACTTAGGAAGGGGCCTGTGGTTTTCACCTGACTGGCAAAGGGGTCCATGGAACAAAAGTTTAGAATCCCTGATTTAAAGTATCTCATGTTAGTTCTGTTTCCCTAGAGAACCCTGACTAATACCATTTGTAATGCAGGAGGTCAAGCCCTGGTAGGCTGACCATGTGTTTCCATATTCTAGAGAAACCACATGGGAGGCCAGCAGAGGTCATGCCGTTTATTACTTACAGAACCCGATGGCGGCAGTCGGGAGGGATGCTCCGTGACGCCCACCACATGTGGCGAGGTTACATACCATTAAGCTGCAGTGGGGGTAGTGGACAGTACAGGGAACAGCAAGGAAAATCAGCCCCCTAGTTAATGATTACTAGACTTTAGGATTATGATCTCAGCAGGTACTTTTGGTGTTTACTGAGCCTTGTTCTTCCTGTTATGCTGGCCAGTTCAGCCCTACTCCATTCCATGCTTCATGGGTTGTGGAAAGGGCATTCCTGCCTCCACTTACCCCACACTCCATCCCAATGCTCTTTCCACCTTACAGTCTTTCTGTGAAATCTTCCGCGACATCATCTGAGTGGTTAGAGCATTGGAGCATTGCATTCACATTCTATAACAACAATATGAAAGACAGCAGAATAATAAGAGCAACATATACACAACGATGCTTGACAGTGAAATTACATAATTTGGGGGGGGGGAAGGATAACAACCACAGATTCTCTTTGGTTGTTCTATATAGAGGGCAACATGATCTAGGGTGACAACAGCTGGAGTTCAGTCTTAAAGGAAACCATTTTGTTTACCGTACATTTTCCCTTCTGAATTCTCTGAGTTTTCCTTAGTGACATTAAAAACTAGTTTAGGCATAAGAAGAATTCACATAGATAAATAGGAGCTCTAGTGGGAATAGGAGACCCCAGATTATTAACATTTTTTACTGGCATTTTTTGTATAAACTGTAGTCTTACAACAATGTTTTAGATGACTCCTATTCCCCATGGGCTTAAGATTCTCAACCAGCGAAGCTGCATAGGCCAGTACCGTGGCCAAAGGACCTCATTTTCCCCAGTTTGTATGGTTTGAGGCATAGGCAACAACAGATTATTATTACTTCCCCTTTTGGGCCATAGGGCGCTGGCCTTTTAACTTGTATTCTCAATGCCTGCATTGGTCCTGCAGTTAGCATCTTAACTGGAGCTGGGGCTGCAGCCTGCAGCACTGATACAGTTTCTTAGTACATTGTTGTAAAGATTCCTTATTGCCTTTTATGTGTTCCTTTAAAAGGCCATTTATCCTTTCCATAATAAGTTTAAACAATATCCTTGTCCACAGCCCAAGACTTCATGAGGTGACTGGTAAATGGAGTTCCTTGGTCATTGTCAATTTGGGCTGGCACCCCTATGGGGCACTTACATTTTCTAGGCAAGGAATAGTAGCCTGCTAGTTACAAGAGTCCCGTGGCAGTGTCTATGGAGTGAAAGCATGCTTTGTACCAATGTAATCCACTTGTCATTGTTCTGCTGGAGTCTGTGCTTGGAATTGTTGCAGTCGTTGGAGTGGACATGATGGACACTCGTGGGTGATGTCCACGAGCTGCTGGAGAGTAACAGGCAGCTAGACATGCTGCCACATGTCTGGAAGCCACGATGTCTGCTTTTCCTGACTAGCCACTCTGCCTCAACATTCCTGAGAGTGGTATTCTGCTTCTTGGGTCTTATTGTTCTTCCACAGATCTCTCCCCCACAGAGGGTGGCCTGTGGCATTGCATTGTTCCTGTCTTGTTTTGAGTATTTGCATTCCACCCCTAGATAGGAATGGCTGCTCCAGAGTGACCAGACACTTTTGGGTTAAGCCCTCTACCTGCAACAGGGCATGGTATGCTACACATAGTTGCTTTTCTAAGGGGCTATGTTGTACTTTGGCCCCTTTCCACAACTGTGACTAAAACCCAAGGGGTATTTGTTTAGAATGTTGCCTTTGCCACAGACCCCACCTAGAGCCAATGTTGGTGCTGGCCACATCCAATTCATAGGGTAAGTCAGGGTCCACCCCCCTTACTGCTTGAGCCTGTGCTATTGCCCTCTTTACCTCTTCAAAAGCAGCCTGCTGGGGGTTCTCTCATTCCCATGCACAATCTTTCCTTATTAACATATACAATGATTTTAATATCTGAGCTAAATGAGGGATGAAGAGTCTCCAGTACCCCAGCAAACCCAAAAGGTCCATTAATGTTTTGGGTTTGTGGTGTGGGAAAGCATTGTACTTTAACAACACTTAAGAATTTGACAGAGCAGCAGAGACCTTGCAGCTTGTCTCAATTGATTGCCCATTCCCAAGCTTTCAAGATAAGATACCATTGTCTCTGAGGCTTCTTTTAATTCTGAAAGAGAATCACTGGTTAACATAATATATCATCAGTATAATAAAATAGGGTCACAGCCAAAGGTTTCTTCCAGGGGGCCGGATCCTTTGCCAGGAGGCCAGGACAGATGGTTGGGCTGTGCATATAGCCTTAGGGAAGCCTGCTCAAGTCCATTGTTGGCCTCCCCAAGTGAAAGTGAATGCAGGCTGGCTTGACCTACCTAAGGAGATACCGAAGAAACCATTAGCAAGATCTAAAACAAAGTGATAGTGACATGACTGGGTACTAATTTTTTCCCAATAAACCAGCAATATTTGGGACTGCTGCATACAGCAGTGATGTTACTTTAATTTACAATAATCTGCTGTTATGAACCACCCTTGGCAGCCCCCAAATGGCCACTCTATTTAAGGAGCCATAGAGCTGCTGCTTCAGCAGAGGTGGAGTAAATCAGACAACAGGAGCCAAAGCATCCACCTCTTAATTCCCAGGCTAGAGAGGCTGTTTCTGTGACATATAACATCTTCAAAATAATTCAAACCATGATTAACATTATACTTTAATCTAATATTATGCAGAACCATTGTTAAATTTTTAGGAATTTTATACAATCTTTAGGTATTCGTATGAACATTTTACCCATACAACTTTAACAGGTTAGAAAATCCTTTCAAGTCTCTCTGGTTTAGTAGTGGAATGGTGGAGTGCATGGCAGGGTTGGGGGTGTGAGGAACAGTGAGTTACCCTTTAGCAATTGAACCCATTACGTCTGAGATAACACATTGTCTCTTCCCAGTTCCCAGTTTTCTGGTGAAAACTTTCTGGGCCCTTTGAGTATTCAGAGACCTCCCTGATTTCTCACCTCCTTAACTCTTTTTGCCTGGGCCACATCAGCTATCCTGTGACACCTCTTTTTAACATTTTTTTCCTCCTGAATTTTATTGATTACACTGACAATACTGACGTTGTTATTTAACTTTTTCGTTGTGTTCCTTACATCCTCCCACTAGCTTATAAGCTCCTGGAATGCCTAGACCAGGTGTTAAATTTCTTAATGCTCTTCATAGTGCTTAGCTGAGGACATAGATGGCTGTCAGTAAATGAATGATTTAAACTTTGTGAGTATGGAGAATAAACCCGTATTTTCTTTTCTGTCTCTTATGATGCTTAGCATAGTGTCAAACACAGCAAACATAAACTATTTTATTTAATCAATTTGAGTCATTCTGTTACTTATCCTACATGTATTTCCAGTGACCAAGGAAGCCTAGATAAACCTTATGTCTACTACAGACTGATCATTTGCAAATGATTTAAGCTATTGATTATAATAGGCCAGGAGAGTTTTACAGAATAGGAGAAATAAGATGACTATGATTACATACACAATGTGTCAGAGACAGGAAATAATACAAAGCCAGAAAATCTGTGACCCTCTGTATTAGTCAGCCGAAGGGGTGCTAATGCAAAATACCAGAAATCAGTTGGCTTTTATAAAGTATTTATTTGGAGTAGAAGCTTACAGTTACCAGGCCATAAAGCATAAGTTACTTCCCTCACCAAAGTCTGTTGCCACGTGTTGGAGCAAGTTGGCTGCCGATGTCTGCAAGGGTTCAGTCTTCCTGGGTTCCTGTCTTCCCGGGGCTTGCCTCTCTCCGGGCTCGGGCTTTCTTCTCGCCACAAGGCCAGCTGTAGACAATCAAGTAAACGGCTTGTCTCTTTTCCTGGGGCCTTCTCCTCTTCCTCACGACCAGGCTCCTGTGTGTGCTTACTTCCCCAGGCTCCAGCATTAAAACTCCAGCATCAAAAAACTCCAACTCTGTCCTTTGCCATGGCTTTTATCTATGAGTCCCCACCCACCAAGGGGCGGGAACTCAACACCCTACTGATGTGGCCCAATCAAAGCCCTAATCATAATTTAATCATGCCCAGAGGAATAGACCAGTTTACAAATGTAATCTAATATCTATTTTTGGAATTCATAAATAATGCCAAACTGCTACACCCTGCCAATAGTATTTGTAATTTCTATTGTGCAAGCAGATGTAAGCAAACAGTAAACAGATGAATCTAACTTACTTCTCTGAAGCTTAGGTAGAAAAACTGCACTGAGGAGATGATCCCTGAGCTTATCTCTGGCAGGGTAGACCCATGTTTTAATGATTTGTGCACTTGAATTCACATAACACATATTGAGCTCCAAGTATGGGTAAGCAATGTGCAGGACACACAGTGTTCAGAGACGATCTAAGACAAGATGTTTCTTACATCTTAGAACCCATAATCCTTGATGTATGTAGGATGGACAGAAAATACAGGGTGGAAAATACATTAAACAAAGAGCTGAATGACTTTCTTTGGTATCACTGAAGGACACAGCTGCTTACTCATTTTGATGGAGTTGAAGAAGCCTTCACAGGGGAGATGGCACTTGACTTGGGTCTGCCAGAAATTTACTGGGTTGGGAAAGGATGGAGGGAATTCTAGGAAAAGGGCATGTTTAGAAGCTTGATATTAAGAACTAACATGTTACAGGGTATGCTGCCCTGTTCATTGTGATGGAAGAGTGAGGTGTTGTAGGGGTGTTGTGACAGTGTGGGTTTGGCTGCAGTGTAAGGGTATTCAATGGATGCCAGTTTGGATTTATTCTAGTAGTACAGCAAAATTTATCCTATCCATTTTTCAAAATTCTTTTTAACTGTCATGTAGGAATGGTTAAATGTGAATCCTTCCTCTTTCCTTCTTTTTCTTCCTTTTTGGTGATCCCTTCTTTTTAAAAAATGCTTTTTGAATGTTTCCCTCTATTAAAAAATATACAGTCCTTGTGGAAAATATGCAGCTATGTAGAAAAAAATTAAATCATCCATAATCTCACTATCCTCACCCCTTGAAATCGCTTCTCATTTTTATATATATTAACTTTGTGTTTTTTTCAAACATGCTTTTTATTTTTTTATCATATCCTGTTCACAACTTAAGATTGCTATTCATTCTGTTAGCTCTTTGCACGTTTCAAACATGATTCTCAGATTGGAAATCTCTTACTGACTCTTGTAATGGAGGGTTCTCTTATGATGAGTAATTTTGGCCTGTGAGCTCATCTTCGGGATGCTACTTTCTGCTGGAGTTCCTTGTGCCTTCTGCGTGGTGGAGGTCCTCCTACAGGCAGCTTTTCTTCTGCCTTTGCCAGGTTCATATAGTTTTATTGGTTTCTTGGAGTCTGGGTTTCTGCATTGGTGGGTGTTGTGAATCCAGGCCCAGCTCTCACGTCTAGGGCATGGCTGGGGCTCTAGTTTCTTATGGGTGCCTTTTTTTCTATCTGTAGGCCATGGTGGGCAGCCCTTCCTGGTCTTAGGATTTATGTTCCACTTGAAGGTTTCTGCTGCGTTCAGAACCTGAGGCTTCAACTCCTATCCCTTTGAAGTGTGAATCTGACACTGTTCTCACTCCCCACTTCATTTTTGGTACTTGGGGAGTTCTCTTGCTTGCTCAAGCTTTGATATCTATTGAAAAAATGTAAAGGCTTATATTTTATTCAGCATTTCTATGTGCTTGAAGCAGAAGGGAAGACTTCCCTTGTCACCTATGTCTGCCATCTTCACTATCCAGTCTTTTTTCTATGCATAGATGTGTGTGTATATGTGTATATATATGCACATATATACATTAAACAAAGTTGGAATAATGTTATACCTATTAATAATCTCCTTTTTTAAACTTGAGACTATATTGTGAATTTTTTCCTATATTTTTGAGAATATGACTTTTAGTATTCCTAATATTCCTTTCTATAAGGATGTATCACTTTATTAAACTAAGCCTCTATTTTTGAAAATTTATGTTGTTTTTGTTTCCCTCATTCTAAATAATGAAGAAATGAACATAATTATTCCAAAATTTCTTTGCTTAGTTCAGATTACTTCTATAGAATAGTTTCTAGAAATGGAATTATATCATCAAAAGGTAAATAGTTTTGACGCTTTTGATTCAGTTGTAGCCAAATTGCCCCACATATTTCTTCTAGTTTGTACCACCCCTGCACCCCCCAGCCAGTCCTGTTTCCTAGAACCATTGCTGCTACAGATAATTATTAACCTTTTAAAGTATGGTGGCTGATTTCCTGGGGAAAAAGAGTATTTTGTGGCTATTTTAATTTCTATTTGACTTAATTGCCATTTTTAAAAGATTCTTTGGATAGACCAGTGATAATTTCAGTTTTTAAATTTTTCTTAAACAGTAATATGGAACATATGTGGTGGCTAAGTTGTCCTGTTTTCCTATTTACTCTTCTATTACTAAGTTGGCTTCTCAGATGGAAGTTGTGTTTGGTGAGAGTGTCTTGGGTGAGAGGATGCAAATTGTAGATGCTAAGGAAAGAGTTGAAGTGATCAACATAATTAAAACGATGAGGGTGAATGGAAGTTGAGAAAAGTAAGATCTTAGATGATGGGAGGCCATAGCTCAGACAGGAACGACCAAGAGTTTGTGGCAGAGTAAAGCATTTTGGAGTGATCAGGGAGCTCTGGGGAAACATAGGGTAAAGAAATTTTACAAAGTTTTGTCCAATAGTATGTGATGTAAATTTTCTTCTCCATTTACCCACAAAAGTCTTTTTAAAAAAATAGCTTTATTGAAATATAATTCACATCCTATATAACTCACCAGTTTAACATGTACAATTCCGTGGTTTTTAGTATATTCACAGTCATGTCATCACCACAGTCAACTCTAGAAAATTTTCATTACCTCAAAAAGAAAACCGGTACCCTTTGAGCTATCACACCCCTGCTTCCCAACCCCTCCCTCCTGCCCTAAGCAACAACAAATCTACTTTCTGTCTGTGTAGATTTCCTTGTTCTGGACATTTCATATGAATGGAATCATATAATATATGGTCTTTTGCAACTGGCTTCATCTACTTAACATAATGTTTTCAGGGTTCATCTTTGTAGCATGTATTAATACTATATTTCTTTTTATGGCCAAATAATATTTCATTGTATGGATATACCACATTTTGTTTATCCATTCTTCACTTGATGGGCATTTAGGTTGTATACATTTTTTGGATTTTTGAATTATGCTGCTATGAACATCAGTGTGCAAGTTTTTTTTGTATGTATGTTTTCAATTCTCTTGAGTATATACCTAGTGTACAAATTTTTTTTTTTGTATATATGTTTTCAATTCTCTTGAGTTTATACCTAGGAGTGGAATTGCTGGGTAGTTTAGTAGCTCTATGTTTAATTGCTTGAGGAACTGCCAGACTGTTTTCCAAAGCAGCTATACCATTTTACATTACCACAAGCAGTGCTGAGATTTCTAATTTGTCCACATCTTCACCAACTTGTTATTTTCCACTTATATTTTATTTTTTTATTTTAGCCCTCCTAGTGAGTGTGAATTGTCTAGATTTTCATTTCCCTGATGGCTAATGATGTTGAGAATCTTTTCATCTGCTTATTGGCTATTGGTGTATCTTCTTTGGAGAAATGTCTATTCAGATCCTTTGCCCATTTTTAAATTGGGTTATCTGTCTTACATAATTGAGTTGTAAAAGATTTTTATATGTTCTGGCTACAAACCCCTTATCAAATATATGATTTGTAAATGTTTTCTTCCGTTCTGTGGGTTTTCTCTTCATTTTCTTGATGATGTCCTTTGAAGCACAAATATTTTACGTTTTGATGGAATCCAGTTCATCTACCTTTTTCTTTTGTTGCTCATGCTTTTGGTTTCATATCTAAGAAATCCTTTGACAAATCCAATGTCATGAAGATTTACCGCTGGTTTTTTTTCCTAAGAATTTTATAGTTTCAGTTCTTACATTTAGGTATTTGATACATTTTGAGCTAATTTTTTAAGTTAAATATTTCTCATTAAATGCATTGTGAGATTGGCTCTATTTAGGGGCAGTGTTTGGGGACAGCTCTGGATATCGTCTTCAGTGGGCACAGGGTAAAAGCCAAATAATGGGTGGGGAGAGTCAAGCAGAGCAGTAATGCATCTCCTGAAGTATGCCTGAAAAGACACCAGAGTGCCTGAACCAAGGCAGTGACAAATAGAGATGGAGAAGTGGATGATATTCTAGAGACATTTTGGAGGTAAGATTTGGTCCTCAGTTGTAGGGATTTTTGGGAAAAGGGTAATGGGGTCAAGATAACTTTGAGGCTTACAGTTTAGGAGACTGCGTAGATAGGGGATGTCATCTCTGAGCACTGGGAACTGGCCTTGGGAGCAAAAGTCCCTGTATCCAGGCTTGGCCCTGGCTGTGTGGGTACCAGTGCTTTTGGATGGATGACATGGGCTTAGAATGGAAAGCAGCTCTTCTGCTTGCTGATGGCCAAAGGGTTGTTCCAGTTCTTACCATTGTTCTTGTTCTTATTAAGCTCTGGGATCCTGGAATAGCTCAGAGAATGTAGAAGGATCTACATAACAATTAACATTGGTCTTCTCAAGTGATCATATTGAGTAGGCCTTGAAGCTGCTTTGATTTAATATAGGACAATAAAGAATATAATCAGAGTTGTAGAAAAATGTATTCCTTTACAGCTTATTAACTATTAATCAAATTTTCTATGTCTTTATTAACTTTTGACTGAACTATCAACAGTAGTTCTTGTTAAATTCTTCTATTTCTGAAACAATACAACCTATGGTGTGTAAATGCTAATGCCTGTTGTGTCTTAATTTTGGCTTGAACCCTTTAAGCATATAAATGACTTCATTTTTCTTTAGTGATTTTTACTTAGAGTTCTATTTTGATGTAAATACTCTCACCCAGCATTGTGAATTACTTATTCTGGAACTGTAGGCCTGTCCTATTACTCCTCCCTCTAGATGTCAGTTCTCTCATTGATGGCATGAGAAGTGTGGACTGGATTTTATAAATTTTATGTCATTAAATGCCATTATGTCTCAATCTCTTTATTGGGATAACTATGCCTAATAATGAGGTAATGGATATAGAAGTACTTTGGAAAGTATAAGATGCCTGATAAATATATAGTTCTGCTATTAATTTTTCTAATGCCAGAGTTCTGGTAAGAGAAAATTTCCAGAGCTAGTAAAGGGTACTGCCTCCTTCCATTCTCCAACAGCAAAAGGTACAGATACCTCATAGTCCTCTGGCAAATATTTAGTTGCATTCTGGGGCATTTACTTTTTGTGAATAGGGCAAAACTCTAATTTATGTTTGTTAGAATCCTTTAGTGAAGGCAAACAGACTTTTAAAAGAATGATACAATGTAAATTTGTTAATTAGCTGTACTCTTTCAGAAAACTATATTACTAGTCTGATAGGTAATTCTTTGTTATTATGGCATCCTTTGCAATTATTTTAAAATATTATTTTTCAGTGCTAATGATTTTTATCCATAACCTATAAAAATTTAGGATTTTAGGAATGATTTCTATGGATCTGTGCTAGTTTGAGTCTTTCGTGGACCCCAGAAAACTATCTTCTTAAGCTAACTCATTCACGTACATTTAAGCCTATTGTATGTAGGACCTTTTAGTTAGATTCAGTTAAGATACCTTTTGATTAGATCACTAATGATTAGATTGCTTTAGTTAGGGGCTTTGATTAGATTGGGGGGGGCGATGATGATGCAGGGTAGGTCCTAATCCTCTCACTGGAATTTTATATAAACTGAGAACTGAAAGAAGAGACACACAGATTAAAAGAACTGCCAATTTACCCTGCTATGTGCGAGAGGACTTCGGGATCTCCTATAGCCACAGAAAGAGAAACCCTGAGAGGCTGAGAGAGGCTGGTGGCTGGAATGAGCAGAGCAGCCAGAAGCTGAAGAGATGAGGTCTGGGGGGAGAGATTAGCCTGATCACCCACAGCTGAACTCGGGAAGAAAGTGAGCCTGGAGGAGAAGGCAGAGACTGGTCATCATTTTGCCTTGCCACGTGGCAGGACTTCAGGATCTGCCAGCAGCTGACCTTTGTTGAGGCAGCATCTCTGATGATGCCTTGATATAAATATTTTCACAGCCTCGGCATTGTAAGATTTTACCCTAATAAACTTCCATTATAGTGCCTAAGAGTTACCTCCTGTAACCGTTGGGGAATTTGTAATTATGAATTCCAAAAATATAATTGGATCATGCCTGTAATCTGATCTGTTAATCTGGGCATGATTGAATTATGATTAGGGCGTTGACCATGTCAGTCAGTAGGGCATTGAGCCCCACCCCCTGGTGGGTGGGGAATTGAATATAAAAGGCAAGGCAAAGAACAGAGTTGAAGCAGTCTTTGAGAAGCAGCTTTGATGTTGGAAAGAAGGCCCCAGGAGAAGAGAAGCGAACCGTTCACCTGATCGCCTACAGCTGACCTTGTGGAGGAAACAGGAGCTAAGCCCAGAGAGAAACACAGCCCTGGGAAGAGAGGAATCCAAGAAGCCTGAACCCTGGGCAAATGTCTGCAGCTGTCTTGCTCCAACATGTGACATTGGACTTTGGTGAGGGAAGAAACTTATGCTTTATGGCCTGGTATCTGTGGACTTCTACCCCAAATAAATACCCTTTATAAAGACCAACTCATTTTTGGTGTTTCACATTAGCACTCCTTTGGTTGACTAATACACCTCCTGAGAGCCTCCTTGTTGCTCAAATGTGGCCTCTCTCTAAGCCGAACTCAGCATATAAATGCATTA
>JAQZBX010061205.1:0-17160 GCA_029593785.1 Cabassous unicinctus
GGGCCTCCCATATGGTAAACGGGGGCTCTATCCACTGAGCCACACCCGCCCCCCTCAAATTAACATTTTAAAGAGTGCAGTTCAGTAGCATTTAGGTTTATTCACAATCTTGTGCTACCATCACCTCTAATTCCAAAATATTTTCTTCTCCCCCAAAAGGAAACCCCATCCTCATTAAGCTGTCACCATCCCTCCCCGGCCATCACACTCCCCCCACCCCACCGCTGGCCCCTGGCAACCACTCATCTCCTTTCTGTCTCTCTGAATTCATCTGTTGGGGACATTTCACATGAATGGAATCATGCAATAGGTGAGCTTTTGTGTCTGGCTTATTTCACTCAGCATGATGTCATCAAGCATCATCCGTGTTGTAGCACACATCAGAATTTCCTTCCTTTTTATGGCTGACTAATATTCCATTATCTGGATAGACCACATTTTGTTTATCTGTTCATCCATGGATGGACGCTTTGGTTGCTTCCAACTTCTGGCAAAGGCGAGTGATGTGGCGATGAGCTTTGGTGTACAAGTGTCTGTTCGAGTCTCTGTGCACAATTATTTGGGGTCTATACCTAGGAGTGGAGTTGCCAGGTGCTATGGCAATTCTATGTCTAACTTTTTGAGGAATCGCCCAACTCTTTCCCACAGTAGCTGCAAACGTGGTCTCTTTGATGTGTGAAACCACGCTACCTCCCCAGCTACCATGGGAGAGGAGATTAAATGGGGCAAGCACGGCAGTAGGGAAGTCAGGAAGATGGCTACTGCTTCAGTCCAGGCAAGCAACGGAGGTGGACGGGCGTGGGGAGCGGCAGGGGAGGTGGGAGAAGTGGCTTGATTTGGAGGATGCTCACCAGGCACAGCCCCAGGATCTGTTGAGGGGCTGGATGTGGGTCCATGGGAGGACCGGCCTCACCTCAGGGCCTTTGCACTTGCTGTGCCCTCTGCCAGGATGCTTTTCCCCGCAGGGATGCTTGTCCAATCCTTCACCTGCTTCAAGAGTCTGCTCAGGGAAGTGGCCATGGCTCAAGCAATTGAGATCCCGTTTACCATATGGAGGACCCGAGTTCGGTCTCTGGGACCCCCTGGTAAAAAAAGAAAAAAGGCGTCCCAGACCTGCGCGGCGCAGAGAGGCACAGGCCCCCGCGCGGCAAAGCGACGCACCAAAAGGACGATGCAACCAGATAGAAAACGAAAAAAAAGAGTCTGCTCAGGACTTTGCCGGGAAGCCTTCCTCGAGCCTGCTGTTTACAAGCCCCAGCCTGGCAGTGTGACCCCCTCTGCCCGCCACCCCCTTATTTTTCTCCAAGACACTTATCACCATTTTATCAATCTCCCCAGCTCTCATGTCAACTCCACCAGGGCAGGGTCATGGTCTCGTCCCCACTGGGTCCCCAGCCCTGTGCACAGGGCCTGGCACACAGTAGGTGCTCAATAAGTGCTATAGGCCAGTGAAGGGGAATTGCGTTTGGGGGGTCAAAAGTCACTGAGTCATTCATTCATAGAGTCCATCCATTCAGCAGATATTAATTGCACGCCTACTGTGTACCAGGCACAGCTCTGGGCATGGGAGGGCGTGGGCACTCCAAGGGGCAAGATGGACAAAAGACACGCGAGTGAGTCAGTGAAAAATGGGATGACTCTACCAGGGGTGAGGGCTGGGAGGAGATAAAAGCAGGCACGAGGGACCGGGGTCCCTAGCCCTCACCCCAGCTGGGAGGAGGATGAGGTCACTGTGCCCCTTCTACAGATAGGAAGACCGGGGTTCAGGCAGGGAAAGGCACCCACAGTGCTCAGGGGGAGCCTTCTGCTGGTCAGTGGACCCAGCGGCAGGATCTATTTGCTCACACTCAGGCGGGATCTGCTGGGCTGCCAGAGTGGGCAGGGAGCCTACCTCCCCAGAGGACACCCCACTTTCCTGGCCTCCCCTAGAGACACCCGCATCACACGGCCAGGTGGGAAGCAAAGCCCGAAGCGGTGACCCACCCCACCCCCCAGGCTGTCTCCACTATGGGGGAGATTCGGGGGTCCCTTCCCCAGCCAGGCTCTCCGTCTGTAAATGGACAAAGGACTCAGTCGGGGACTCAGGAATCAGACACTGTCACAGTCTGAGCCACAGGGCTGGCAGCTCCAGAAAGGGGCCCAGAGTGGGATCGGGGGCCTCACGGGCCCCGTCCCAGCCACGTCCTGCTGGTGAGGGGATCCACACAGGCCCCAAACCCCCAAGTTCCCATCTGGAAAGCGGGACCTTAACTGAGTGCAGGGCTTGAGGGCCAAACAGACCTCCCTCAGAACAGGGGCCCGCAGTGGGGTTGGGGATCTTTGGAGGAAGCCCAGGAGGGACCCACCAACACATGAGGATTTCAGCACATCAGAGCTGGAGAGTTCACATTGGTGGAAGGCAGTGGGGACACAGCAGGGGCCCGGAACAGGGGTCCCTGTCCGTGGAGATGTGCTGGCGGGAACGAGGGGACTCAGGCATCCAGAGGGGACTCAGGTTTGGCCCCTGGGCCCTTTCACACCTGGCTGGAGGTGGGGTTTAGGGGACAAGAGTGTGGTTTTGAAAGTGGAGGAGGCACTCCAAGGAGGGTGGCGGGAATCGGCGAGGAGGATGGGGGTGGGGTGGGGTAGCCTCCCAGGGATGTGGGCCTTTCTGATCAGGGCGAGACCCTGTAGCCAGAACATTGAGGGTCGCGCTCACTGCTGACCAAAGTCCCACACATGAGTCCCTCGAGCCTCTCAACGCCCAGCTCCACCTTAAAAATGGGGAAACTGAAGCTTAGAGATGGGCGTTTGCTAAAGCTCCTGCTGGCCTGCCTTCAGCCTCAGTTTCCCCTCTGAGACATGGGGGCATGTTAATGCGCCATCATTCCCGGGAGCCCCAGAGGACCACTCTTTGAGAAGCCCAGCCCAGCGGGCTCCCCAGGGCTGCCCGTTCTGGGTCCCTGCAGACCCCACGGCCTGTTCTTCAACCTTGGTATTTCTGAGGAGCCACAGAGCCCGCCCCCCAGCCCTGGGGTCTTCAGGCTCCTTCATTGTATCTCAGCTGCGAGGACAGGTAGGGTCAGGAGGGGAGCTGGCACCCATTCCGTCACTTGGTCTGGCTACCCTCAGTGCCGGGAAGGGGATGCCAGTGGGGTCTGAGCCTCCACGAGCCCCCCACCCACGTGCGACCCGGGGCAAGTCCCCGCTCTGCCCGTGCCTCGGATTCGTCAATGCTTCTGCCCTGAGCTGCCGTGGGGGTCAAATGAGGTAAGGGCGAGGGAGGCAAGCAGCCCCTTCCCTCTGCCCGTTCCCCTCCTCCACCAGTGCCATGCTGTGGGATCTTCCTCCTCTCTGAGCCCAGGGATGCCTAGGTCCTGGGGTTAGGATCCCAGGTGTGGCCCCTCCTGCGTGGATGGTGGTGAGCAGGTAGAAGTGGTGGGGGTGGTCTCAGGCCCTGGCGGTGCTCCCCAGAGCCAGTCCTGTGTGTCCCTGGTGGGGTCGCTAGATACCTGCGCTGGGCCCTCCGGAAGCCCCTTTCCCAGAGGCCGCTTGGTGGGGGGACAGAGCCCATCCCTGCTATGTGGACCAGGGTTCAACACACAAACCTGCTGGCCTCCATCTTCCCTTCTGTCCAGTGGGAATGAGAATCTCCTCCCACCTGCCTCAGGAGCTGCAACTGGGAGGCACGAAAGCCCCAATTCTCCTGGGCCGTGGGAGAATCTTCACACCTCCCAGAGCCTCAGTTTACCCCAGGGCTCAGTGGGAATGGACCAGTGGCCTCTCTGGCCCTGCTGGCCTGCTGCTCTGAGCCTGGATGAGCTCCCGCTCCCCATCGCAGGCGGGGAGAGGGGCCTGGAGGGCGGAGGAGGTGAGGCCAAGCCCAAAATAGCTGGGGATGGCAGGATGATGGAGGCAGCGCTGGGCGCAGTAGCAGCAGCCGGTAATTGATCGCTCTGCGGCGGGGCCATGAATAAAACACGGGCCGCTGCTCCATTCTGGGTTAATTATTTGTTAAGAGGGGATGGGCCTGCGTTGATAGGGTGCCTCGTCCCCCTTCTCGGGCAGGAGAAGACCCTGGTCCTTGGCCCTCTCTCCCCCCCACCCCTGACTTGGCTCCCCAGCAGCCAGAGGACAAACACCCAGACCCTGGCTGAGGCTGTCAGCAAAGTGGCCTGTCCTGGTCCCCTCCCCACCGCAGCTGACCACCCCTTACCAGTCCCCAGACTGGTCTGGACTTACCTGATTTGGCCTGTGCTGGTGTCATCCCCCGGGATACCCCTCCCCATTTTCTCACCTAAGGAGACTGTTGGAGATTGAATCATAGACCCCCACAAAAGACATCTTTGTCATTTTTAATAAATATTTTATTGTAGTACTAGATGTACAACTCAAAAAATTTCCCATTTTCACCACTTTCGAGTGTACAAATCAATGGTATTAGTTACATTCACAATATTGTGCCACCATCACCAACATCCATTACCCAAAAGTTTTCATCACCTCAAACAGAATCTCTGCACCCATTAAGCAATAGTTCCCCATTTCCCTCCCCCCTCCCCCCTGCTCCTGATAACCTGTAATTGACTTTCTGTCCCTATGCATTTGCTTATTCTAGATAATTCATATAAGTGGAATCACTCAATATTTGGCTTTTTGTGTCTGGCTTATTTCACTCAGCATACTGTTTTTGAGGTTCATGCATGTTGTTGCATTTATCAACACTTCCTTTTTATGGCTGAATAATATTCCACTGTGTGTATACACCACATCTGGTTTATCCATTCCTCTGTTGATGGGTACTTGTGTTCTTTGCACCTTTTGGCTCTTGGGAATAAGGCTATTGTAAACATCAGTGTACAAATATCTATCCGAGACTCTACTTTCAATTCTTTTGGGTATTGCCAGGTCATATGGTAATTCTAGGTTTATTTTCTGCGGAACCGCCAAACTGACTCTGCAGTGGCTGCACCATTTTACATTCCCACCAGCAATGAAAGCATGTTCCTATTTCTCCACATGCCTCACTGTATTAGTCAGCCAAAGGGGTGCTGATGCAAAGTACCAGAAATCTGTTGGCTTTTATAAAGGGTATTTATTTGGGGTAAAAGCTTACAGTTACAAGGCCCTAAAGACTCCAACTCAAGGTTGCTTTCTCACCAAAGTCAGTTAGCACGTGTTGAAGCAAAATGGCGGGTGATCTCTGCCTGGTCTCTCTTTCCTTCTTCTTCTTAAGGCTCCGTGGGCCCAGCTTCTTTCAGATCTCAGCTGCTGGCTGGCATAGGGCTCATCTCTCAGGGCTTCCTGTATTAGCTGCAAACTATCAGGTGAATGGCTCATCTCTCCCTGGGGCACCAGGATCAAGCATGACAAAGCTCTCTCTCTTCCCGGTGTCATCTTGAGTGAGTGTCCATTTATTATCAACCCACCAAGGAGACAGGACTCAACCTGAGCCACACCCTACTGATGTAGCCCAATCAGAAGCCCTAAATTTATTTTATCAAGTAAACTTAGTCAGAGGCCTCTTTCTGAATTTAATACAATCAAAGGGTATCACACCCAGAGGAATAGATTAGTGTGCAAACATAATCTTTCTCTTTTGGGGATTCATAAATAATCTCAACAGCCACACTCACCAACCCTTGTTATTTTCTGTTATTTTAAAAACAGCCATCCTACTGGGGGTGAGGTAGTGTCTCATTGTGGTTCTCATTTGCATTTCCCTGATGGCTAATGAGAGCTTCCTCACCTCTGCATGTGCTTCTTGGCCATTTGTACATGATCTTTGGAGAAATGTCTGTTCAAGTCCATTGCCTGTATTTTAATTGGCTGTTTGTCTTTTTGTCGTTGAGTTCTAAGAGTTATTTATATATTCTGGATACTAAACCCTGATCAGATAAAAGGTTAGTGGTTATTTTCTCCTATTCTGCAGGATGACGTGTTCAAGTCCGTTCCTGGGGGTGTGGAACCCATTTGTGAATAGGACCTTTTGAAGATGCTATTTTTAGTTGGGGGGTGGCCCCA
Organism: Cabassous unicinctus; assembly: GCA_029593785.1. Taxonomy (NCBI): domain Eukaryota; kingdom Metazoa; phylum Chordata; class Mammalia; order Cingulata; family Chlamyphoridae; genus Cabassous; species Cabassous unicinctus. The sequence continues at coordinate 6,004 of JAQZBX010061205.1, forward strand.
CTAAATCAGGGTGGAAGTCCGTATGGGAAGTGTGGCAGTTTGATTTCGTGAATCCCAAATAGAGATTATGTTTTTGAACTAATCCATTGCTGTGGGTGTGGGGCCCTTTTGACTGGACTACATCAGTGAGGTGTGATACAGGTTGGGTTTCTGTCCTCTTGCTGGGCCTTATAGAAACAGAGACACAGAGGAAAAGACACACAGGAAGAGAGAGTTCTGCCATTTTGACCCGGCCGTCACAATGGCCGACCTGGGGAGAAACGACTCCAGGCTTGCCTACAGCTGCAGAAAAACAGAGAAGCCCTGAGAGAGGTCTGGAGTCTGGAATCAACAGAGCACAGAGCTAAGGAAAGAGGCCCTCAATGCTGAGGAGATGAGCCCTATGCCTGATCGCCCACAACTGGGCTCCAGGAGAAGGTAAGCCTGGAAAGGAAGGCAGGGACTTCAGCAGAGACCGGCCGCCATCTTGCTTCACCACGTGGCAGGATGCCAGAATCACTAGCAGCTGACTTTGGTGAGAAAGCATCTCTGATGGTGCCTTGATTTGGACATTTCATGGCCTCAGAACTGTAAGCTTTTACCCCAAATAAAACCCCCATGATAAAAGCCAACCCATTTCTGGTGCATTGCATGGGCAGCCCTGTGACAAACTAAGACAGGAAGAGAGGAGATTCCAGCTCAATTCAATAGATAGAAGCCAGGGAGGAGGGGGAGACTGCCACGTGGCAGAGGGCTGCCAGCACCAGACCCAACTCTAGGACAAAGGAGGATCCTGCCGAGGCCTTGATTTTAGATTTCTCAGGTTCAGAACCCCGAGACAATACATTTGTGTTGTTTGAGCCCACCAATTGTCTGGTATTTGTCATAGCAGCTCTGCCAAACTAAGACAGATTCCGAGGCCTGGCTAAAGGAGATGCAAAAGGAAGCTTTGTCTCCCTCAATCCATACCTGGGATACATGGGGCCCTTACCTGCCTTAAGCATGGGTAGTCCTACCCCACCCTGGAGAGGTGCTCATGACCTCCCAGCCTTGCAGGATGGGCATATGAGGGTGTGGATTCCCTTCTCTCCAGAGCATGCCTCCTCTCCTCCCCTGACCCAAATTAAATCTACCTGGAAGTGCCATGTTTCACCCACCAGATTGTCAAAGATGACAGTGACAGACAGAGCTCTAAGCCAGAGAAGCTGCAGGGAAATAGGTGTGTATTAGTCAGGTTCTCTAGGGAAACAGAACCTACTGGAGATATCTGTAAATAGTAAGAGATTTTATAAAATTGTCTCACGCGACCGTGGGGATGCACAGGTCCACATTCCGTAGGGCAGGCTGCAAGCCAGGGGCTCTGATGAAGGTCCTTAACGAGTTCCCCAGGAGATGCTGGATGTCTGAAGTAGAGATGGGAATTCACTTCCCCTTTGAAGGCCTTCAACTGATTAGATGAGGCTTCACTCATTGCTGATGGCAATCTCCTCGGTTGATTGTAGACGTAACCAGTCATCTATGCAATCAGCTCACTGATGATTAAAGTCCATGAAATGCCTTCTTATTACAATTAGCCCAGTGCTTGCTTCACCAAACTGGTCACCATTACCTGGCCGAGTTGGCACGTTAGCCTAACCACCACATAGGTGCTACATTCATTGCTGACCAAGAGGCCAATGGAGGGCCATTTGGCAGGATTGCCAGAAATCAGATGCACAGACCTACAGAGATGAGACGGCAGCTCGGAGACACACCTACACACATTTATGGTGACGCTCAGGCCGTAGAACATCACAGAAATGGGAGAAAGAAGGAGGAGGCTCTATCTCTCCTGATGGGAGACACCACCAAGAGATGTTAAGTAAAAGCCACGAGGTGAGGAATGGCATCCGCTCAGCCTGCTTTTCTGTCAAAAACAGGAACGACAACAAGAGTTCACAGAAATGCTGTATGCATGTGGAAATTTCCAGAAGGGCACACAAGAACTCTAGGGGTTGCCTTTTGGGGAGGACGCCTGAGAGCCTGGGGCACAGGAAAGGACTTCCGCTCTACACCCTGACGCCCCTGTGAGTTGGAACTTTGGGCACATGCTATCCATTTAAAAATCAATATAAAAATAAAACCTGCAAACCCACTGACCTGGGAATTTCACAATGAGGCACAAACCCTGTGGAAATAATTAGATTACATGGAAGACTGTAACCACAGGGAGGCTCACAGTAGCACCGTTTTAATGGCTGAACGGCAGAGTAATCGAGATGCCCAGCAGGGAGGGATTGGGTAAATAAATCACAGCGAGCACTGACAAAGGCACTGCAGCAGCCCTGGCTGTCATCCACGCAGATCACGGGACGGGACGGCATGGAAGTTGTTCACAAAGAGTTAGCAAGGGAGACGCGCAGATGATAAAAAGGAAAACAATGAAATGTAGACACATACAAACGTTTCTGAAGGAAGGGAAATTCCCACAAATGTTAACAAAGCTTGTCCCTGGCCTGTGGTTTTTGGTTACTTTTTCAGCTTTCTCTGTGTTTTCAAGAACGGATCTTGCTGTGGCGAGGGGGGATTGTGGATAAAGGGACTGACCCTCGGGCTGCCTGCCTGAGCCCCCCCTCAGCAGCCCTGAACTTACCTGGCCACGGCCCAGACTATGGGGGCGGCTGGAATTAGCAATGGGTGTGCATCTGTGGGTGTGTTGGCATGTGCCTCCACACGTCTGTGTGTGTCTATGCAGGTGTGTGGGTTTGTGTATATGTTTGTGCATTCGACTGGGTGTGCCTGGGTGTGTCCCTGTGCATGTCTGTGTGCGTGTGTATATGTCTATGCAGGTGAGTGTGTGTGTGTGTCTGCACGGGTCTGTGTTGGTGGAGCTGTGTGTGACTGTACATGTATTGTGCTTGTGTATATCTGTGTGTGTCTGTATGTTTGTGTGTATCTGTGTGTGTCTCTAGGTGCCTGTGTTACTGTGTCTGTGTTTCCGTGTGTGTGTGTCTATGTGATTGCGTTTGTCTGCTTGTGTGTCTCTGTGACTGTGTTTACCTATGTGTATCTATGTGTCTGTACACGTCTGTGTGCATCTCTGTGTGTGTCTGTGTGTATCCGTGTGTCTGCAGGTGTCTCTGTGTCTGTCTGTCTGTCTATATACATCTGTGTGACTGTGTGTGTCTGTGTGTATCCGTGTGTCTGCAGGTGTCTCTGTGTCTGTCTGTCTATATACATCTGTGTGACTGTGTGTCTCTGTGTGTGTCTGTGTGTCTGTACACATCTGTGTGTGTCTGTGTGTTTCCGTGTGTGTGTGTCTATGTGACTGCATTTGTCTGCTTGTGTGTCTCTGTGACTGTGTTTACCTGTGTGTATCTATGTGTCTGTACACATCTGTGTGCATCTCTGTGTGTGTCTGTGTGTGTCTGTGTGTCTGTACACATCTGTGTGTGTCTGTGTATCTGTACACATCTGTGCAACTGTGTGTGACTGTGTGTGTGTGTGTGTGTCTGCGTGTGTCTGTACACGTCTGTGCATCTGTGTGCACCTGCGCATGCGTGACTCCCTGCCAACCCCTCCAGGCGAGGTGGCGCCTGCCCACTGCTGTCCCAGCACCAGTCTCTGTCCAGGGCAGGGCCGTGTGGAGGGAAGGAGACCAGCTCAGGTCCCACGACCAGCCCACCCTCCAGGCCTGCCCTCCATGGGGCGCAGCCAGCCGACTCCCATGAGCTGCCCCCTCTCAGGGCTCAGAGGCAGAGAGACGCCCGGGCTCCCTGTGGCCCCCACACCCCGAGGCTGTGTGCTCCCCACAGACAATGCACATAATTCCTCTTCAGTCTCCCACTCACAGGGACACAGAAGAGACCACTGGGGGCTCAGAAAACCAAGCGCTCCTCGGGGAACCTTGGAAAGACTGGCCATCCCCCACACTGCTTCTCCTCCGGCTTCAGACCCAGCCATCGGTGCCCCCCGAGGACTCACCTCTGCCCAGAGCCCCACCTGCCCCTCACCTTGGCACAGCCTTAATGCCCCCATCTGCAAAACATAGGCCCATTTGGTTCCATTCCATCTCATTTGGCTGCCAAGTTCTGGGCTTCTGGGACCAGAGGAGGAGGAGGAAGTCGAGCTCCAGGGGCTGTGTGGCTTCAGCAAGTGGATCAGCTTCTCTGAGCATCCAAGGGGCAGTGGGGGCCCACAAACCCATGCACTTCCTGGGGAGGCCTGGGATGCAGAGGTGCGTCCACAAACAGAGCCCTTGGAGCCCCCCAGATACCTGTCTCCTGGGAAGAGCCCCCACACACCTGCCAACAGGGGTGGGGGGCATGGGGCAGGAGAAAGAGGGTCTCCCCAGCTGCAGTTCCCCATGTGAGGTCAGGACAGGCTTGTCGGTGGGTAGGGGTCTCCTCCAGCCTCCGTTGCTACTAGGTGGTCAGTGTGGCAGTGGAGAAGGGGATCCAGGTCCTGGTCCCAGCCTGGCCACCATCTCACAGTTGGAACCTGATAGGGAAGGTCCTCAGCCCTCCAGGTTCCACACCCTCTGTTCTCTGTCTACGACGTTCCTCTGTCCAGACCAAAGACCCTGGCCGACCCCAGGCTTCACAGTGGTCGCTGTCAGCGGCTCAGAAGCCAGAAGTAGCTAAGCAAATCTCCAGCAGCCATGGAGACTCTGGGCTGGTCCCTAAGCACATGCCAAGCCCGGCTTCCCTCATTCACTCATTCATTCGCCTGTTCATGCCAGAAAGCCTGTGCCAGTCCCTCTCTGAGCCCAACCCTGTGGGCAGCAGAGTGGTCATAGGCAGGAGCCCAGGTGCTGGGACCAGTCGTCTGTGTTCAGATCCCACTACTGCCTGATCTAGCTTCCTATGACTCTGTTTACCTTCCAAGACCAATCAGAGAGCTCACATGTAGGGTCATTGAGACTGAAATGAGTCTGCAAATGTCATATCCTGTTCTTATTGGACTCTGTCGACCCAGGAAAGGGTTAGACCTCCTTGTTCTCAGGTAGCTCATGATACGGGCAAGGAAAGGGACACGGGACCAGACAGTTATGTCGGTGCAATCGAGACTTGGGTAGCAGGTAGCTCAGATAGTATCCAGCCAAGAAACAGAGCCCTTCCAGGTCCCTCTCACAGACAGAATCTAGTTCAGGGTGTTGGTTTCATGAGCTATGAAGACACTGAGAATCTAAATGGGGGGCAAGTGAAAACAGGGGATTAGTGATGCAGCGAGCCACTGCCACCCTGAGACAGAAGGTACAGAGAAAGAAGAAGGGGGACCAGGTCCCAGGGGCCAAGTTCACCAGGAAGGTGCTGGAGCTTCAGGTGGTGTTTGGTGAGGCTGGAGCTCCCTTCCCACCTCCAACTCCAGCCAGATCCGTGGGCCAATCCCATCAGTTGCCTGAGTGTAATGGATACTGGGAACTAAAGTCAGAACAGGAGAATGGCAGGGATCAGATCAGGGTGAACAGGCAGGTCCTAACAGTAAGGAAGGGCAGGAGGGCCACTGTCGGACCATCAACAGACACCATCCTGCTCAGTTCTTGCCTGAGGTTCGTGCCCAGCAGGGACCTGGCACACATAGGCCAGGAGCAAGGAATGAATGATTGCTAGATGAGGAGATAAAGCCCAGGTAGTTGAAGGTGCTAAGAAGGAAAGGAAAAAGGAAAGAAAGGAGAAAGGTTGTATTTGATCCCATATCTTAGAGACACTGAATGTCAGGTTTGAGTTCTCCTGAACTCAACCTTCTCTCTTTCATGCTAAATTGAAAAGAAATAAGTTTTTTTTTTTAAGCCCTAAAGCATCAAGGCCCTTGACTGCCCCATCTCTGTTCTGAGCTAGACAAGTCATTTGTTCATTTCCCTCCATTTTCCAGGCACATAAACCGAGGCACAGAGAAGTTAAGTAATGTGGCCAAGTGACACAGCATGGCCACAGCCAGGGGTGAGTGGACAACATGGCACACCTGCCCATTTCCCACCTTTCTAGTTCAAGGAGTTGGTTGCACGAGCGATGAAGGCACTGAACATCTAAACGGGGTGGGGAAAATTGCCATGTGTGTACTGCTGGGAATTAGAGAGAACTATGAAAATGATGTGAAATGGGTTGCATAAACCATGTCAGGTCTGCTCATTCTTTGGCAACACTGCATCAATCACAAATTTTTCATCAAGTTAGAATGTAGAGAAGCAGAACCCTACTGTGATGACATCTGAGCAATCTGTGCCTCCTTTCCCCAGTACACTCAAGGGACCCTTTGCCAGGAGCCACAAACACAAATCCGACAGGACTCTGGCAATAAATTGGGTGAGGATGAAGCCAGTGGGAAGGAACTCAAGAGTCAAAGAGGTGGACACTCTTCGATTCCAGGAGATTCCCCAAGATGAGGGCCCAGGGTTGTCAGATATTTGATTTCTTGAGAGGCTTGAAATCTGGACTTTTTACCTGGAAAAAAAATATGATTTTAAAATATTGGCCACTGATCAAATATCACAAGAGCTAATTTGCTGAAGACCAAAATGAACATGTCTGCCAGCTGGATCTGGTTTATAATCTCTGTGGATTCTTGGGCAACTTCTTCAAACATACTATGATGGTTTATTTCATGTGTCAACTTGGCTAAGTTATGGTGTCCAGTTGTTTGTTCAAACACCAGCTGACTTGCTACTGTGAAGGCATTTCATAGATGGGGTTTGCATCTACAATCAGTGGATTGCATATACAATCAACAAAGCAGAATGTCCTCAGCAATGTGGGAAGTCTCCTCATCTAATCAGTTGGAGGACTTAAAAGCCAGAACTGAAAGTTTCAAAAGTAGAATTTATCTCAACTCCAGCATTGACTTTTGCCAGAATTGCTAGCTGGCCAGCTTCTCCTGGGAAATTCAGACTAAGGATTTCAGCATCATCTTTATTAGAGTTTCCAACCTGCAGTCTGCCCTACCAGAACTTGGATTTGCCAGCTGCCATGGTCACATGAGCTAATTCCTAATATAGAGAGGTAGATTGAATTATGTATCCCAATTTAAACATGGCGTCTGATGGGGTTGGGGTCTGTAGTGGATTGAATTATGTACCCCCAACACAGATGTTCTTAATATAAATTTTTGTTCCTGTGTGTGGGAACCCATGTGTAAATAGGACCTTTGAAGATGCAGTTATTAATTAAGGTGTGGACTCATTGTGAATAGGATCTTCTAAAATCCTATCGATGTGCGGTCAAACTGAATTAGAGTCATCATAATTGTATTACTGAAGGCCTTTGTAAGCAGAAGAAATTCAGACTCAGTGAGTCAGAGAAAGCCACACAGGAGGGAGCACAGGATATCACCATGTGACCACCATCACCAGAATGCTACCGACCCAGGGGAAAGCATGGCCCTGACGATGCCTCTAAAACCATGAGCCCATAAATCCCTGTTGTTTAAGTCAACCCATTGTGTGGTATTTGTCATAGCAGCTGGCAAATTAAGACAGGATCAAACTACAGCTCAGCATTTACTAACTGGGCCATCCTGTGCCCACATAAGCATATAGTATATGGGAAATCTGTATTTTCTTCTTTTTTATTAGAGAAGTTGTAGGTTACAGAAAAAATCATGCAGAAAAATACAGAGTTCCCATAGACCACACACACAGAGGTTTTCCTGTTATTAACACTTCCCATTAGAGTGGTACATTTTTTACAGTGATGAAGCACAGTTAAACTATTAACTCTGGTCCATAGTTTACATTAGGGTTTATTATTCATGTTGGACAGCCCTATGGTTTTTAAAAATCTTTTTTTCTGGGAACAGATATATAACCTACAATACCCTTCCCCCTTTTAAACCACATTCATATATATAATTCAGTGGTGTTGATTACATTCACAATGTTGTGTGATCATCACCACAATCCATTACCAAAATTTTTCTATCACCTCAAACAAAAATTCTATAACCATTAGGCATTAACTCCCTATTCCCTACTCTTACTCCAACCCTGGTAACCAGTATTCTAGTTTCTGACTCTACAAAACTGTTTCTTCTAATTATTTCATATCAGTAGGATCATACAATATTTGTTCTTTTGTGACTGGCTTGTTTCACTCAACATGATGTCTTCATGGTTCATCCATGTTGCCGCATGTGTCAGAACTTCATTCCTTTTTATGGCTGAATAATATTGCATTGTATGGGTATACTACATTTAATTAAACTATTCAGTGGTTGATGGACACTTAGGTTGCTTCTATCTTTGGGCAATTGTGAATATGCCACTATGAACATTGGCGTGCAAATATCTGCTCAAGACCCTGCTTCCAATTCTTTTGGATATATATCTTATAGTGGGATTGCCTCCTTAACTTTCCGAGGAACTGCCAAACTGTCTTCCACAGTGGCTGCACCATTTTACATTCCCACCAACAATGAATGAGTTCCTTTTTCCTCCACATTCTCTCCAAAACTTGTTGATCTCCATTTTTTTAAATAGTGGTCATGCTAGTATGAAATAGTATCTCATTGTGGTTTTGATTTGTATTTGCTTAATGACTAATGATATTGAGGATTTTTTCAGGTGCTTTTTGGCCATTTGTACATCTTCTTTGGAGAAATGTCTACTCAAGTCTTTTGCTTAGTTTTAATTGGGTTATTGGTCTTTTGGTTGTTGAGTTGTAGGATTTCTTTGTGCATTTTGGGATTTTTTTTTTTAATTTAAATTCAAACTTTATTTCAAATTCAAAAAATAAAATAACAGAAAAGGGCAGCTCAACAAGTTATAGAAGCATTACTCCTAAAAAGTTCTGTCCAGGCACTTTAATCTCATCTAATTCCAACTACTAACTCAAATGTTCCTCCAATGTTCAGAAAGACAGAAATGAAGACAGATTAGTTAAATGATATACTCAAGGTCTCCTTATTTTTTTATAAACAATTTTATTGACAAGGTCTCCTTGTTTTTTTTTCAATCAATTTTATTGACATATATTAAGAAAGCATAAATCCATCCAAAGTGTACATCCAATGGTATTTGGTATAATCACATAGTTGTACATTCATCACTTTAATCATTATTAGAGAATTTTCAATTTTGGGGATTTTTGGTCTGTTTTTGTTTTTTTATTACTATTGGGATAATGAAAATGCTCCAAGGTTATTAATGAAAAAATGAAGAGAAAAAATTCTTAATCATATTCATATCTCATAAAACCAAACCCCATTTTTTTAACCTTTAGCATTAATATAGTACCTTCTTTGTTTTTACTACAAAAACATTCAAATGTTATTGTTAACTATAGTCTACGAATTACATTAATTATATTTTCCCATGTATCCCCACATTCTTAACACCTTGTAGTAGAGGAACACATTATTATTACCCACAATCCTAATCTACCACCAAAATTATTGTTATACATTCTCTATATTATCCTCCAACTCTCCTCCAACTAACATTAACTTCCCCAGACTACTTGTTTCAGCCACAATTACATCAATAAATCGACAATTTGTTACACTCATTTTAATGTGCTACCATCAAGTCCATCTATTACCAAATATTTTAATTTGACCTTATTAAACATTCTACATACATCCAGCATCATCTCTCCGTTTTCAACCCACACTCCGTCTCCTACCAACCTATATTTCATAGTCCAACTTCGTAAGTCTACTCATTATATTTAGTTCATATCAGTGAGACCGTACAATAATAGTCCTATTGTGACTGGCTTATTTCAGTCAGCATAATTATCCTCAAGTTTCCTCCATGTTGTCATGTGTTTCCCAATTGATTTCTTCTTACAGCTGAATAATATTCCATCATATGACTATACCACATCTTGTTTATCCATTCATTGGTTAACGGACATTTAGGTTGTTCCCATCTTAGCAATTGTGAATAATACCGCTATGAACATTGGTATGCAAATATCTGTCCACGTTCTTGCTTTCAGTTCTTCTGAACATATTCCTAGCAGCAGGATTGCTGGATCATATGGCAGTTTTTTATATAGTTTCCTAAGGTACCACCAAATCGTCTTCCACAGAGGCTGTACCATTTTATATTCCCACCAACAGTAAAGGAGTGTTCCTATTTCTTCGCGTCCTCTCCAGCACTTATAGTTTTCTGTTTTTGTATTTGGGATATGAAATCCTTTTGGGATATAAATAAAATAAATTTATTTTATTTATCCCCCCCTTGCTGCCCGTGCTGCTGTGTCCATTCGCTGCGTGTCTTCTCTGTGTCTGCTTATCTCCCCCTTGCTGTGAGGTCTTGCTGCATCAGCCCACCGCACCGCGCGGGCCGGCCTGCCCTCACAAGGAGGCCCCGGGAAGCGAACCCAGGGCCTCCCATATGGTAAACGGGAGCCCCATCGATTGAGCCACATCCGCTTCCTGTAATAAGTTTTAAAATAGGGAAGTGCGAGTCTTCCAACTTCATTCTTCTTTTTCAAGATGGTTTTTGCTATTTGGGGCCCCTTACCCTTCTACATAAATTTGATGATTGGCTTATCCATTTCTACAAAGAAGGCTGTTGGATTTTGATTGGTATTGAGTGGGATCTTTAAATTGCTTTGGGCAAAATTGACATCTTAATATTTAGTGTTCCAATTCATGAACAGGGAATGTCGTTTCATTTATTTATATCTTTGATTTCTTTTGGCAATGTTTTGTATTTTCCTGTATATGAATCCTTTGCATCCTTAGATTTATTCTTAGATATTTTATTATTTTAGTTGCAATTGTAAATGGATATTTTTCTTGATTTCTTCTTCATTCATTCATTACTAATATATAGAAGCAATGCTGATTTTTCATGTTACTCTTGTATCCCATAACTTTGCTGAATTCCTTTATTTGCTTTAATAGCTGTGTTGTGGGTTTTTCAAGATTTTTATTTATAGGAACATGCCACCTACAAAAAGGGAAAGATTTACTTCTTCTTTTCCATTTCGGATGCCTTTTATTTCTTTTTCTTGACTCATTGCTTTGGCTAGAACTTCCAGTACAATATTGAATAACAGTAGTGATAGTGGGCATCCTTACCTTGTTTCTGATCTTAGAAAGCTTTCAGTCTTTCACCATTGAGTGCTAGCTGTGGTTTTTTCATAAATGCTGTTTATCATATTCAGGGAGTTTCTTTTTATCCCTAGTTTCTAAGTGTTTTTTATCAAGAAAAGGTGCTAGATTTTGTCAAATGCCTTTTCTGTGTCACTC
>JAQZBX010061207.1:0-17130 GCA_029593785.1 Cabassous unicinctus
AAAAAATGCACTTGAACTTGTGAAAAAAATTCAGCCTTACTAGTAATCAAAGAAATACTAAATAAATTATATTTTCCATAAGGTCTGGCATGTGGTGAGCGCCCAGTAAATATTTGCTGACTTGCTCAAATTAACAAAGAAAAAAGAAAATGTTAATGCTTGGTGCAAATGTGTGTGTGGTCAAAAAAAACCCACAAAAAATCACTCACAGGCTCCTCGTAGGATTATATACTAGAGCAGGGGTCTGCAAACTTTTTCTGTAAAGGGCCAGAGAGCAAATATTTTAGGGTTTGTGGGCTATGCAGTCTCGGTTGCAACCACTCAACTCTGCTTTGTAGGGTGAAAGCAGCCATAGATAGCATGTAAATGAATATGACCGTGTTCCCCCAAAACTTAATTTTGTATACATATGTGAATTGCATATAATTTTCACATGTCTGGAAATATTCATCTTCTTTTGATTGTTTTTGACCATCTAACATGTAACAATTTTTTTTTTCTCACTGGGCTGGTCTTGCCAACCCCTGTACTAGAGTAACATTTCTGGAAATCAGTTTGGCAATATATATCAAGAGGCTTTAAAGAGTCCATACACTGTCTTGTCAGTATTAAAATAATAAGGTACAAATAATTTTTCAAAATAAAAGAAACAAAGGTTTTTAATCTTTGCTCCAACAATTCCCTTTCTAGGAATTTATTATAAGGAAGAAGTGAGGAAACTCAGACAGATTTACACAAAAAGAAGCACCTAAACATTCAGCAGAATGGGAATGGTTAAATGAACCTTGCTGTATTCGTACAATGAAATATTATGCAGCCATAAATCTTTCTCAAAATATATTTTATGATGAGAAAAAAGTTCATGATATGTTGTGTAAAAAAATCAACATACAAATTGTGTATATTGTCCTACCACAGTTTTGCAAAAAACAAAAACATATATGTACATACAATTTATATACATAGAAGTTATACATAGAGAAATTATACACACACACACAAGACGGAACTATAACAAAACGTGACTAGTGCCTTGGATGCCAGGTTTCTGGGTGATGAAATATTTCTTTATTCTTTTATTCTAATTCTCTGCAATGAACAGTCATTACTTTTGTAATCAGGAAAAATAACTACACTGGAAAAAAAAATCCAGAATTTGAAGTTCACTCAGGATAGTCAGAGAAGAAAAAAGAAAAGCCATTCAAATGCAACCTAGATGTAAAATCCTGACAAAATCTGCAATGAAAAACAGACCCAGGGAACTGAAAGTTGCCGGGGTCTAAAATTCATGCACAATCACAATGAAGAAAAAAAAAAAGATTTCTGATCAAAAGCAGCTGAGACCTGGAATCTATATGGACCCTACACTGAATGAATATATCCAGAAAAAGAAGCATGAACTTAAAGAGCTGCCTTCGGTCTTTGTGCACAGTGTGTCTGGGGGGACTGGCAAGGCTCCCCTTTTCCTGCCCTTCCCCCACTCTTACTCCCCCAAACAATAAACCAAAAGACAACCCTTGTCTCAAGCTTTAGAAGGATGGGATTCTACAACTAACCCTTGCTTCTTGAGTTTTATGGTTGAAGAAGTATAGCTTTTCTTTTCCAAAATAGAAACACCCTCCAAGTGTTAACTAGCCCTTTATTAGCCACTTCCATCCTGACTTTTGTTGAGAGTGAGAGTAAGAGGCATTAGGGAGGGCAGTTTAAGGAAAGGGAAGGCTTCCTCAAGCAAACCTCAGTACGGCTCACAGTTCTGTCTAGAACCTGACCTGTGCACAATTAGCGTATGGCAATTAGTATATGTATAACCTGTGCCAGGTTATATCTGTTGCTTTGTTTAATTTTTATAAGAAGCCAACAATGTTAGGACTAACGCTTTCTAGGCAATTGCTGTACCAGAGAAGACACACCAGACAAAGCTTAGAAGGTCAAATAATCTGCTTAGGGTCATCCAGGTGATAAAGGGCAGAGCCAGGTTTCAAACTTGACCCCCAAGTTTGTGCAGCCAATGGCCCCAATGCTTCTAAAGCCAGATTTTAAGGAGAGGCAGGGTAGAGCACAAATGTTACCATCAAACCACCTGAGTACAAGGCTCAAAGTCATGGTATGATTTGGGGCAAATAACTTGATTTTTTGTAGTCTCAGTTTTCTCATCCATAACAAAGGAATAATAAAGCCCATCTTTCAGGATCTTTGAAAGTTCAGAGATAATACATAGTAAGCCCTTAATAAATGGTAGCTATCAAGGAAACATAATTACTAATAATTTCCTTTGCTAAGTCATGTTAGTCACAAGGTATCTACCAGGAAAACAAAGAAGTAAGGTAAAGTAGGGCAATTGCTTGGGTAACTTGGGAAAAAGGCTTTTCCTTCCCTTCATTTCCCAGAGAATTTTAATTCTTTGCTTTTCTATTTAAGACAAGAGAAGCATGTTTGGGACAACAGGTTTGGAAATGGGGGTCCTTAATGGCATATTTATGCTTTAAAAATTAAGTTTAAACTCTTTAAGACTGCAAACCACTGTGCATGGCACTTTTCTAGAAGGACAGAGCTATAAACATATTCCTATAGGAAGACTCATCTCAGAGAGCCCATGAGATGAGCCAAAGGAGAATCTTCTACCCACAAAGAGGAAAGTGGTAACGTCCTTCACTTCCTTTGTGGCTTTAACCTAAACCACAACTCCTCCCTTCAGTTATAAGTCTTTTCTTTACATCCATTCAGATGTAGGTTAGCTTTCTTCCTTCTAATGTCACTCCCCTGCCATGTGGAAAAATATCATATGCTATTCTTCCTCCTTCACTGCAGTGCTTGAAGAAAGCTTCTTCAGCCTACAGGGACAGTTTTGAGCTGCTCTTGCAACTCATCTATTCTATTCAAAGCTGCCTGCAAGCAAGTCTGTTCCCAGGGATCTCCAGAGTTCTTCCAGTGCCCGGGCCTGTGGCAGGGGACAGGAGGGTGAATAAATGCACTGTACATCACTTGGGCAAAATAGGAAAAGCCTTCTGCTCTGCAATGAATGAGAACATCGGGGTTTCCAACTGGAGATGAACAGAGGAAATATAATGTCTTGTTCTGTTTTTGCTTTTTAAGAGAGGAAAAAAGAATGAATGAAAGAAGAAATAAACACAATGTTCAAGCCAAGGAAAGGAAAATCAGAAAATACTCCAAAAGTGGTAGGCTCAGGAAGGTGGGCAGACTGCTGTCTCCTAACTGCTGCTGTGGTTCCTGAGTTAATATTTGCCAGACTTAGCATTCCTGTGAGTGCTGTTGGGATAATGGGCCCCACTCGGCATCACGTGAGTTCTCCATCACAGCCGAGGGATGGGATTTCAACCATATCACACACAGCTCTTATTACTTGCAAGGAAATGATCTTACTGAGGAAAGCAGCACAAACCATAAACACATTTACTTAAAAAGGCAAAGCTGTTAGGTGTGCCCCTTAACTTCATGACTAATACAGTGCGCTGGTCTCAGCTGCCGATGTGTAAGTCCAGAATAGCATCTCCCAGAGTGGGGCCAAGAGCCCCTGCAAGTCACTGGCTATGAGTGGTATACTCCCGGGTTTAATTTTCTTGCCAGAAAGGGTACAGAAGCAGTCATTTTCTAAGGAAGAATGTATCAAGCACCATCTATATCAAACAATGTGCCTGTTCTATGTAGTAGAGAAAGGAAGTTCCCTGCCTTTGAGAAGTTTATCATCTTGTTAGGGAATAAATAGCTCCAAATCAGAAGTCTAAGGCAAGAAGGGACCCCTGGAATCATTTGATCCATTCCATCCCCTCTCCTCCTTCCATCTTTTAGATTAAAAAAAAAAAGGAAACCTAGAGAGGGTGAGTGACGTCCTTAGTCACTCATCTAGTAAAATAGCAGAGATAGAACTCAAGTTTCCTAACCCTGAGTCTGGGGCCTTTCCCTTATACTTCACTTATATTTCGACGTCAAAAGGAATAACTAGAACAAATTACACAAGTTAATATGATAAAAACCATGTGTACAGAAGTATTATGAATTCAAAGTAAGGGAATGCAAGGTCTGAGTTGAGTTAGTCCAGAAAATTTTCTTTGGAGGAGGGTCTGAAGGATGTGATGGGCAGGAATTGTCAGCAATTCTGTACAATTCAATAACCATTTTCTGAATGCTTAATATGTGCAAAGCACTTGGCATGGATGGGAGAAAGTTCAATAAGATGAATAAGACATGGTCCATGCCCTAAGAGACAATAGCACTAACTAAATTTATTAATGGTGAAAGGAGAATAACTGAAGTAAGTTACATAGACAGTTATAAGCTAGCAAGAGGAGAAAGGAAGACTCTTGGAAATATTGTGATGGCAAAAGAAAAACTGGCTAGGAACCATGGGGGAATAGACCTTGAGAGGTGGAACTCACGTTGTACTAAGGTTTCACGGGGGTGGTGGGGGGGGAGGCCTCTTCTAAATGCAAGTTGAATCAAAGGAGAAAAATCAATGAACTCATATTTCAAAATGATTTGGAGTTTGTTCTTCCAGACGTAATGTTCTGATTCATCGTATTGAACTTAGCCATATTAAATCAGAGTTTGGTATCATGAAGGCAATATATATATAAAGGAATTGAGAGAGGATGTGGCTCAAGCAGCTGGGCTCCCACATCCCACTTGGGAGGCCCCAGGTTTGGTTCCCGGTGCCTCCTAAAGAAGACAAGCAAGAAAGTGAGCTGACGCAATGGGCTGCTGCGGCAAGCTGGTGAAATGAGCTGACACAACGAGCTGATACAATGAGGAGACACAACGAGAGACACAACAAGCGGAGAGTGGATGTGGCTCAAGCAATTGGGAGCCTCCTCCCACATGGGAGGTCCTGGGTTTGGTTCCTAGTGCCTCCTAAAAAGAAGACAAGCAAGACACAGAGAGCACACAATGAACAGACATAGAGAGCAGACAGTGAGCACAAACAACGAGGGGTGCATGTGTGGGGAAATATAAATAAATCTTTAGGGGGAAAAAAAGAGAATTGGTAGATAAACTTTGGAAATACTTCTGCAAAGATCATCCTGGTAGAACTGTAGGATGTCTTATTACTTACAGGAAGACCAAAGGCCAGAGAAGCAAAGTGAAAATTTACTTTCCACCAAGGAAAACAAAAAGGGTTGGGCCCCCAACCAGAGCCACTTTGTTCTAGCTCTAGCAGTTATATCTTCTAAGCCAAAATTGGGACACAATGGGGTAAGTATAGTCTCTTCAACAAAAGGTCATAAGAAAATCAGAAATCCACATACAAAAGAATGAAAGTGGACCTTGACCTCATATCATATACAAAAATTAAGTCAAAATGGATCAATGACAATCAATATAACAGCTAAAATCAATGACAATCAATATAACAGCTAAAACTATAAAAACTCTTAGAAGAAAACATAGGGAAATATCTTTAGGACCTTGCGCTAGGCAATGGATTCTTGGATTTTTACACCAAAAACACAAGGAACAACAACAAAAAAATAGATAGATTGGACTTCACTAAAATTTTAAAAATTTTGTGCACCAAAGAGCATCATCAAACAAGTGAAATGACAAATTACAGAATGGGAGAAAATAGCTGCAAACTATATATCTGCTAGGGTTTAATAACCAGAATATATAAAGAATTCCTACAACTCAAAATCAAAAAGACAAACAACCTGATTAAAAATGGGCAAAGGACTTAAATAGACATTTCTCCAAAGAATATATACAAACGATCAATAATTACATTAAGTGGTGCTCAGCATCATTAGCCATTAGGGAAATGAAAATCAAAAGCATAATGAGATACCACTTCACACCCACTAGAATGGCTATTATTTTTAAAAATCAGAAAATGAAAAGTGCTGTTGAAGATGTAGAGAGATAGGAATCCTTGTACACTAATGGTGGGAATATAAAATGGTGCAGCTTCTGTGGAAAACAGATTGGCAGTCCTGAAAAAGTTCAATATAGAATTACCATATGACCAGCAATCCAACTTCTAGAATTGAAAACGGGTACTTCAACAGATATTTGCATACCAGTGTTTATAGTAGCATTATTCACAATAGTCAAAAGGTGGAATCAACCCAAGTGTCCATCAACAGATAAATGGATAAACTAAATGATACAGACATATGTGGTGGATTGACTTTTGTACCCCATTTTGGATATGTTCTTGGTCTTGGTCTGCATTCTGGTGGGTGTGGACCCATTTTAAATAAGATCTATTCAAGATGTTGCTTCGGTTAAGATGTGCCCAACTGAATCAGGTTGGTCTTTAATCTGAATTACTGAGTCTTTTATAAGCAGAGTGAAAGTCAGGCAGAGAGAAACCATGGGGAGCAGCAGCCAAAAGCTGGAAGTCAAGGGAACCCAGAAGAGAAAGGGGAAGACACCACCCCACCATGTGCATTGCCATGTGATAGAAAAGCCCAGAAAAGCCAACGAACCCCTGAAATTGCTGGGCAGCCAGCAGCTACAGACCTGGGGAGGAAGCCAGCCTTCTAGCCTCCGAAACTGCGGGCCATTAAATTCCTGTTGTTAAGATAACCTATTGTATGGTATTTGTGTTAGCAGCCAATAAACTAAAACAACATGCAATGGAATTTTATTTAACCATAAAAAGGAATGAAGTTCTGCTACATGCTATAGCTTGGATGAACCTTGAGGACATCATGTTGAGTGAAATAAGCCAGACACAAAAGGACAGATATTGTATGGCTTCACTTATATGAAATAACTAGAATATGCAAATTCATAGATACATAAAGCAGAATAGATTGGGAGTCAATGCTTAATGGATGCAGATATAAAAACTGGAAAACATGGTCAAATACAAGTGCATATATAGACACAATGGGACAGAAACTTCAAATAAAGACAAAAGCTTACTGTGATCCTAGGTGATGCTTCCAGAACATTCTACTGCATTGGTCTTTTATTTGCCGAAGGCAAGTTTCAGAAGAGAATCACACCCTACACAGAGCCACGAGAGCCCTCCACAGTCATAAAAAGAAGTATAAGAGTCCATCTCCATCCAAGGTGAGCCCTTGATGAAAGGAAAAGCCACAGCTTTTCCTTTGTCGTTGATAAGCAAAATGAGATAAATTACCAGTTCACAGTTCCCCAGGTTTTCTACAGAGCCGAACGTGCAGGGCTCGATAAACTTTAAATGTCAAAAATACTAAGCTGATGATGACCGTAGCTAGTGTGTTCCTGCATATCATAAGATGCTCAAACTGCATCAACGATTTTAACTCAATTTATCTATTTAATCCAAATCCAAATTCAATTATTTTAATATCATCGTTAGATAATTTCTGATTATCAAAATTCAAAAATATCTCACATTTTAGTGTAATAACTGCAGGAAGTTTTTGTGGATGATTCTTGCACCAAAATAGTCACCAAAGAGATGAATCAGGCCCTGTCCACCAAAATAATGTAAAGATGAAGTCCTTTATATAAATAGACATTTCTCTTTTGATGGTGATAGATTTGCATGAATTCATGCTCACTTTCTCATGTAACTCCTCTAGGGACAAGAGACCAGCCCTAAGTTAAGTCGTTGACAGTGACTGGAATCCATCACCTTGGCCTCGTTATGCTGGTATTGAGATAAACAGCTGCAGACAAATTCATCCTAAATTAGTTAGAGTGGAAAACCCAGGAAGATTCAGGATTCACACTGGATGATGCCATTATTGTCATAAGTCAAGCAGTATTTTTCATTCATTAGTACTATATTTCAAATTTCTATATATTACCATGCTGTTTAGTAACAATTCTGTAAGAAAACAGACTTATAGAGATTTGTGCTTTTGGTTTCTATGTAGTGAATTTCTCATTCTCACTTCCTGTTTTTGCCTAGACTAGGAAGTGAGCTAATTGACCTTTACGATTCAGCCTGTACTGTGGTGTTTTATCAAGAAGTAATACCTTTAAAATGTACATATTTACTTTGTATATGCATAGAATTTATCCAGGGAGATACACACAAAACTGGGTATCTCTGATGTAGAAGTGGGTCTTTTCTCTTACACGCTTTTGTAAATTTTATGCTTTGTATAAGTATCACCCACTCAATTATTTTAATGTTTTTTTAAAAAATTTTAATGAGTAAACAAAAATTCTTGTTGAGTTTAATCCCTGATTATGTTTCAGCAATAACCCAGATTAAATAGATTTCCAAAGTTTTAAAGGCACTGACTCCATTCTGATCTATCATGCCTCTTATTCCTCCACAAAGCATTATGTGGCACATCTCCTTTTAAATATCCAGCAAAGGGAATTGGGAAAAAAAATTCCTGAGAATTTTGTGTCACCCTTCAGAATAACTGGACTTTCTTGGAGTTTGGCAAAACCATAGCTGTGAATCATTGAAATACAGATACTGAAAGTGTTAGTTACTTTTTAAAAAATTTGCAGAATCCAATGATATATAAATGCACATAAATTCTATCTGGTTTGCTATAATTCTCTTAGGGTTATTAGATTCAGTTAACCAATTATTTGAGTATGGGCAAAATCTCTAAATTGTAACATAAGGTTGAAGCATTAAGTAGCTAAATATAGTGAATTGCAAAATTGTAAGATGGCATTTTAAAATGAGAGGAAAGAAAACCCCTATCCCATCTCTCCTATCTAAAAGCCTATATTTATTGTACTTATACTCCCTAGAAATTTAACTTTGGATTTTTAAAACTCAAAAAGAAAGCATGACACAACAGAAGACATACAGACTGCAGAACTGCAAAGAGCTGGGTTTGGATCACTGCCCTTCCTAGCTGGGTGACCTCAAAGAATTCGTTTGGTTCTTATTTGTTGAGCACAAGCTGCCCTGTGGGCCCTGCACTAGGTGCTGGGCACTGAGCATAGAGAAGTGAATGAGGCAGAAATGAGCTTATTGTTCGGTGGGCAAGATGGAAAATTAAGCAATTATAATAAAGCGGGGGAGGGAAAATTGTGAGGGGCTCTGCGGGCGACTGGGGAGAGATGGGCTCCTGGAGGAGCCACGTGCAAGGTGAGGCCTGAAGGATGCTCTAGAGTTAGCCTGGTGAAGCATCCTCCTTCATCTTCAGGTCCTTGTCTGTAAGGTGGGAATCAGAGCTAATTCAGAGGGTTTCCCTGAATACTTAATGAGTTTTCATATTTAAAGCCTTTAGCTTCTGGCACATAGTAATAGCTCAATAAACGATAGCTATTATTACCTGTTCTTTTGCACAGTCTCCTCTGGGGTCTATATAAGGCAGCCCTCCAAAGTATAAAATTTGCTAAGTGACCCTTTGCCCAAATATTTATCATCTCCTCCACACGCTCTTCGGGAATGGAAGGGAAGGAAGGGCTGAGTACACATCCTCACAGTAAGAATGCCCTCAGCACAGGGCTGTGCATGCACCGTGACCACAGAGGCAGGTCCCCCAATCCTTTTTGTCACAGGGTTAACATGTCGTGTGAGTCAGATCTAAAGTCCCGGCCCCCTCAAAGGCTGCTGGGCTCCCTGTTTAATCAGACATGAAACAAATCGCGTGCTGCGGCAGAGGCGTACAAACACGCTTTAATTACAATATTGTAACACCAATTAGAGATCTAGCTAATCGAGGACTCGGCACTTCCTGCTCGGATATTACTCCCATGTTGGGATAATTACTGCTAATTAAGCTTGGAACTAATTAGGCTAAATGATCTCATTTATACCAACAAAGATGACTTCTAGGAGTTCATAAGAAAAACTAGGGTGATTTTTTGTCATTCCTGGACTCTTTGGCATCTCACATTGGAAATAAAACACCTTCCCCTGCCACCAAGGTGCACAGATAGTTTGTTCCTCTGGAATTCTGATCCCAGATGGCAGAAGGTTCATCATTTGTCTGCACAGATTCTCCTCATACGGTGAAACAAAAACTGTGAAAAACTGTCCACTCAAACCGTACTACATTCTTCCACAAATGACAATCTCAGTCTCATGAAGGGGCAGCCATGGAGAACGGTGACAGCAGCAAAGGATGGCTCCACCCACAGCCTTGCCCGGAGTCCCTTTTGCCTTGCAGTTACAGCAAACACATCTCAATTCTGCTATCGCAGTCGTTATGCTGCAGAGGAAGGCATGGGTTTTGGGGGGGTCAGTCAGATAGACCTGGGTTTGGCTGAGTTACTTGATCCATTTAAGCCTCAGCTTTTCATCTGTAGTGGAGGGATACTAATAATATCATGCAGTGTTTCTGTGAGGATGGATGTGATGACATACATGGAATGCAGGATAGTTCTTGGCACGTAATAACCCTCAATGAGCAAGAATGATCTTCTTTCCTTCAAGGAGCCATCACACCCATTTCTGAACTATACACCACGTCTTACCTGACCAGCTACTCTTCTATGGCACAGTGTAGTGATAGTGGGAAAAGCATGACAGAGAGTTAAGAAACCTAGTTATTTTCTGGTTTCTCTTCAGCTGTGTGACTTGAGCAAGTCACTTCTTCCTGGAAATTAATGACATTCACGCATATATTGAGCCAGGCACTGTGTCAAATGTTTTACATGGATTCTCTGATTTAATAATACTCCCTATTTTAGAGACAAGGAAACTGAGACTTAGACAAATAAGTGATTTGCCAAACATCTCACTTCTATTAAATGGCAGGGTCAGGAATTGAACACAGATTTCACGCCAGAGCCTACTCTCTTAATTGCTGTTACACTAAATCAACCCAGCCCTCCACCCCCACCCCCAGCCCATTTATAAATGAAGGAACCAGAGAAGACATCTCCAAGGCCTTTCTGACTCTGAGAGTCTGTGGTTCTGTCCTATTGAGCCAGCAAGGGTGAACCTTTGAACCTTATTCTTTGTCGGCAATGCTCATCAATTATGAAGTCTTTATTGGGTGTCCAGTATGAGCTCCATTTTATGGTGAATAAGATGCCTCACCATCCCCCTCAAAACACACACACACACTCTGACAAACATGTTCGTCAGACTACCTGCCTTAGAATTGCCCCACAGAATTACGTATTTTAACTCTTTTCAAAACAAACACATTAATTGGGATCAACTTCCATCTTTGTGGAAACCCCTTACCTACAATGTCTTCACTGGGCTCCACCACTTGGGTTTTATTATTTTTTTTCCTCTGTGAAATAAGTTCTAGGGACTCTTATCCTCAACTCCACAAATATGTGAGTATATACACACTTTCTTCGTTAGACTGTTCCATTGAGGGGGGGGGAACAAAAACAAATAAGCCAAGCCCTAGCTTCTGTTCTTATGTATCACAGAGTACTGAAGCCTCCAACCCGTGGGCCTCCTTCTAGAGGGGTGTTCAGGGAATCAGGATGCAATGCTGGCTGTCGTTTATGGTCGGCTCAGGTCATGCATTTCTTCAGCCACCAGAGCTGCAGTCTATCCTGGAAGTGCTTTCTCTCAAAGCCAGATGAGGCTGGAATGGAAGCACATTGGTCGCCTGGCTCTTAGGGGCCTTTGCAGAGAAAAGTCTGCTTGAAGTCTGGCCTCCAGGCTATTTCCTGCTAGCATGTAAACTCCAGGAGGATAGAATCTTTTGCATGGTGTTTTATCCTTAGTACCTAGATTAGGGGCTAGTATATGGTAGATGCTCAACCGGTGTATGTGGAGCAAATGAATAGAGAGTACAGGGTTCCAGTTCAGGAGTTTGGGCAAAACCAAGGAAGCTTCAGAAATGAAGAGGTTTGAGAAGGCGCATTTTCATTCCCCTTCAGAGCACCTTCCTTAGGAGGTGACCCTCAGCCATTTGGGCTGTTGTTTGACTCCTCTACCTGATGGACTGCCCACATCCACACCCTGTGAAGCCAGTCCTTGGCCCTGGTTCCCATGGTTCCCATCACTCCGAGGTCTCTCTGTGGAGAGAAGTGGGATTGGGATGCAGGGAAGAGGGTGCTTTTTCACCTAGTGAGGAAAGAACACAGGGATCTCAACATCCCTCTTGGTAAGCCCTGCCCCAAATGCCCAGATCACTGAGTTCTTCCCCACCCAGGGGCTTTGTTTTGAGGAAAAGGAGGATCTCTGTCTCCAACCAACTGAACCATCCTTGGGTCCATCTGAAATACACTGTCCAGGGGCAGTGTCGGGTTGGTCCTTTATCTGAAGGGACTGGGGGTTGGGTAGCATCTGTGATGGTTGGCCAGAAGGCACAAGAAAGAAAAGGTCTCAGAACATGCAGCCTCATTTTCCTCTTACGTAAAATGGGGCTAATAAGAGCAGTCCAATCCACCTCAGAGTTGTCAGAACCCAAGGAGAATGAATGAATGTCACAACCGATGGTACACACACATGTCATATAGCAGTGAGCTACTACCTCTTGACCACTAGTTCCCTCTAAATGTGCTGGGATATGCTTAGGAATGTTTGTGACTCACCGTGCCCTCTGGGAACCCTGAGACAAGTACGAGTCTGTCTTCGCCAGAGATTGGATCTGGCTTTAGACTTAAGCAGCAGATAACATTCTCATGGTGCTCCTGGCCCTCCTCTCTTACTTTGCCGGGGATGGATTTATACGGATGAAGATCCCTGGGAGCTAAGAATTCTTTCCTCACTTTCTACTGGTCGCAAGGATTGGTCCTTACCATTCCCAAGAGCCCTGGCAGGCGAGGGCCTCAGGGACAGGAACCACAGCTTTATATATTAAAAGAGCACAGTTTAAGCAATTCTGAAAGAAGACAGGAACCTGCCTCTTAGCACAGGCCTTAAAATTTAAGAAGTGATTGATTTAAGAGCATGGAAAATGAATACATATATTAACGACTAAATCAATACTTTGGCAAAACAAAGAAACATTTTATTATAAGAATCATCCGGCCATGTTTCAGATTCTTATTTTGTCTTTTGTGGGAATACAGAGTTTTAATATATCGTTTTTGTCTCCTTAATACAGTTGAGATCCTTGGCTTCCTGTGCAGTTAGGACCTGCTGGATAGAGGTGAGGGCCTCTGTGGCTAGGATGGGGAGGGGAATATTCTGAACCCCTGAATCACAGCTTAACAGGTCTAAGGAAGAAGCTGGTTACGCCAGCCAGCCCCTTCATTTGACAGATGAGGAAATCGTGGCCCAGGAAAGTTTCATGACATACCCAAACCCACAGGACTATGCCCTTCTGATGACAGGGTGTTGAGGTATTTGCTTGAGAAAACATACCAGCTTTCCTCATCTGAGACAAAAGAGAAAACAAAAATGTTTTACATTTGTTGCTTTAGGGAAAAAAAAAGTCAACGAAGTTACCAAAAAACAAGGTCTCCCATTTAAAGGTGACAGAAATCCCCTGGTGGATGTGGTGATCTGAGCAATCCAAGATGGCCTCCTACAAACCACAGAGGCGCTTGAAGTCACCTGAGGCAGGGGTGTCAGGGAATGCACCCACTTTCTATTCTTTCTCCACACATGGCAGGATAAGCCCCAAATGAGGCTGATTTCTTCAGGACTGTGTACATCCATCTGGCCCTCCTTAAGGAATATACCTGTCCCTGAAAATGTCATCCACTGCCATTTCAAGTATCTGTTAAAAAGAATAAGAGGACATATTTTGGGAGTTGAAGGCCTGGAATCTCCCTAGTAACAACCTCACCTAAAGGCCCAACTTTAAAATGGGTGTTCCTAAGAAGTCTTTAAAGCTAGTCTTCCCTGATGGTATTAAAGTGGTTCTTCTTTGAAGTTGGGGGTCTGATTCCCATTTCTTGTCTGCATGCAAGCTTTTGCTCTTTCATTTATCCATTTTTTTTCAACAGGCACCTACTTTGAGCCACACATTAGGGAAGATCTTGGGAAGGCAATATCCCTGCAATGAAGGAGTAATTCCTCTCCAGTATTTACCCTCCACTTCTACTCCAGAAGACTAGATTATCTATCACCCTTCTTATCTGAGGAATGATTGCCTCTGCTGGAGGGGTGGGGAGGGGCAAATTCATAACTGGTTGGTTTGATGTATCCTGTTCTTCGGGCAAAGGTCACATGTCACCCAACTAAAGCTCAAGTAAAGGAGTTAGTTTGGCAGGCAGATCAGAGGTAGAAAGGACAGAACCACAGGCAGAGAAATGGTTCCACAAGCTTCTGAATGGTAAAGAAAATGTTAAATGTCAAATATGAAAAGGTCTCGTTCATTCATTCACTTAAGAAATATGTGCTGACATCTGTACTAGGCCTAGGGTTACAGATTAAATAAGGGAACAATCTTATTCTCAATGATCTCAGGATTCAGAGGAGGAGACATTTACATACACAAAATTACAAAGAAAGAAGTATGTGCAAAATGCTATATGGAGAAAGGAAATAAGGTATTTGGCGACATTTTGAAGGTGAAATCAATAGATCATGACAATTTGGATGTACAAGTTAAGAGAGAGAAAGAATTCAATGAGTCCAAGGTTTCTAGTTTGGGGCCTGAATGAAAGGTGGTATTATTTAACTAAGAAAGGAAATACAGGAGGAGAGTCAGACATTTTGGATGAAAGAGAATGTGATCTGTTTTGCTCCAGTTGCCCATGGAAGATCAAGGGTGAGGTGTTCATGGGCAATTGAAAATGTGTCTGGAACTCTGGAAAAAAGTTAAAAGCATTAGGAAAATCATATAGACAGATGGTGGTTGAAGTCATGAAAAGTTGGGCGTGCACAGCAGCACTCCATAATAAAGTGGAAGTGGTATATAGGAGATAGGGCTCGAGCGGGTCCTGAAGGCACAAGCAAGTTACATGAGGAAGCAGCCCAAATGCCCATGGTCACCATCCCTGCCATGTTACCTTCTCTTTCCCAGCCCACAGCTTTGGCCTCTTGGGGAGTTCCTTACAATCAGTTGACAGAGGAAGAGAAAACTCGGGCCTGGTTTACAGATGGTTCTGCACAATATGCAGGTACCACCCAAAAGTGGACAGCTGCAGCACTGCAGCCCTTTTCTGGGATGTCCCCGAAGGATGATGGTGAAGGTAAACCCTCCCAGTGGGTAGAACTTTGAGCAGCGTATCTAGTTGTTCATTTTGCTTGGAAGAAGAAATGGCTGGAAGTGCATTGGTACACTGATTCATGGGCTGTTGCCAATGGTTTGACTAGATGGTCAGAGACTTGGAAGGAACATGATCGGAAAATTGGTGACAAAGAGGTCTGGGGAAGAGCTATGTGAATAGACCTTTCTGAGTGGGCAAAAACCATGAAAATATTTGTGTCCCACGTGAATGCTCACCAGAAGGTGACTTCAGCAAAGGAAGATTTTAATAATCAAGTAGGTAAGATGACCTGCTCTGTGGCTAATGCTCAGCCTCTTTCCCCAGCCACTCCTGTCATTGCCCGAAGGGCTCATGAACAAAGTGGCCATGGAGGTAGGAAAAGAGGTTATGCATGGGCTCAGCAACATGGACTTCCCCTCACTAAGGCTGACTTGGCTACAGCCACTGCTGAGGGCCCAATCTGCCAGCAGCAGAGACCTACACTCACCCCCTGATATGGCACTATTCCCTAAGATAGTCAGCCTGCTACCTGGTGACAGGTTGGCTACACTGGACCACTTCCATCATGGAAGGGGCAGCGATTTGTTTTAACTGGAATAGACACATACTCTGGATATGGGTTTATGTTCCCTGCATACAATGCCTCTTCCAAGACTACCATCTGTGGACTTACCGAATGTCTTATCCACCACCATGGCATCACACACAGCATTGCTTCTGATCATGGAACCCATTTCACAGCAAATGATGTGCAGGAATGGGCACATGCTCATGGAATTCACTCATCTTACCATGTTCCCCATCATCCTGAAGCAGCTGGATTGATAGAATGGTGGAATGGCCTTTTGAAAACTCAATTACAATGTCAACTAGGTGGCAATACCTTGCAGGGCTGGGGCAATGTTCTCCAGGAGGCTGTGTATGCTCTAAATCAGTGTCCACCCTGCGGTGCTGTTTCTCCAATAGCCAGAATTCATGGGTCCAGGAATCAAGGGGTGGAAATGGGAGGGGCACCACTCATTATTACCCCTAGTGATCCACTAGGAAAATTTTTGCTTCCTGTCCCTATAACCTTAACCTCTGCTGGTCTACAGGTCTTAGTCCCAAAAGGAGTGCTGCCACCAGGGAATACAACAATGATTCCATTGAACTGGAAGTTAAGACAGCCACCTGGCCACTTTGGGCTCCTCATGTCTTTGAATCAACAGGCAAAGAAGGGAATTACTGTACTGGCTGGGGTGATTGATTCTGACTATCAAGGGGAAATAGGACTGCATCTACATAATGGGAGTAAAGAAGAGTTTTCCTGGAGTTCAGGAGATCCTCTAGGGTGTCTCTTAGTACCACCATGCCCTGTGATTAAAGTCAATGGAAAATTGCAACAACCCAATCCAAGCAGGACTAACAATGGCCCAGAATCTTCAGGAATGAGAGTTTGGTCACCCCACCAGGCAAAGAACCACAGCCAGCAGAGGTGCATGCTGAGGGTAATGGGAACATGGAATGCATAGTGGAAGAAGGTAGTGATAAATATGAACTTCAACCATGTGACCAGTGACAGAAACAAGGACTGTAATGGTTATGAATATTTCTTCCTTGTTTTGTTATGAGTGTGATTGTATATGTACATAAAACAAATATCTTTGCTTTCTTCCCTAACTTTTTCCCTTATCATATGACATACGTTGTATTAGTTTCATGTTGTAATATTTAAGGATGTCAAGTTTAAGAGTGAATATTACCAAAGGACTTGCACCCTATTCTGTGGGAAATTAGTGCATTTTTGGCTGTATGCAGGACAGTTGAATATTGTTAGGTGGAAATATATATATATGTGTCTGTTATTGTTTCTATTTAGAGACTAAGTATGGTTTAAGGTGATGTGTATGGCTGCCAATTGACAAGGGCTGGACTGTGATGGTTAGGCTAATGTGTCAACTCGGCCAGGTAATTGTGCCTAGTTGTTTAGTCAAGCAGGCACTGGGCTAATTGTAAAACAGGGACATTTATGGACTTTAATCATCAGTGAGTTGATTGCATAGATGGCTGATTACATCTACAATCGACCAAGGAGATTGTAGTCAGCAATGAGTGACCTTTTATCCAATCAGTTGAATGCCTTAAAAGGGGAAGTGATTTCAGCATCCAGAGAGAATTTTCCAGCTCGACTTTGGACAGCCA